>CAXASF010000512.1:0-37119 GCA_963971475.1 Chrysops caecutiens | reverse complement strand
CAAGTCACAATCTGCAAAGCCTCACTAATAACAGCGAAAACCACTGAAATAACTGTGGCAATCTGCACAACCTCACCTAATAACAGCGAAAACCACTGAAATAACAGTCACAATCTGCAAAGCCTCACTAATAACAGCGAAAACCACTGAAATAACTGTGGCAATCTGCACAAC
The DNA here is from genome assembly GCA_963971475.1 of Chrysops caecutiens. NCBI lineage: Eukaryota > Metazoa > Arthropoda > Insecta > Diptera > Tabanidae > Chrysops > Chrysops caecutiens. The sequence continues at coordinate 36,945 of CAXASF010000512.1, read as the reverse complement.
CTCACTAATAACAGCGAAAACCACTGAAATAACAGTCACAATCTGCAAAGCCTCACTAATAACAGCGAAAACCAGTGAAATAACTGTGGCAATCTGCACAACCTCACTAATAACAGCGAAAACCACTGAAATAACAGTCACAATCTGCAAAGCCTCACTAATAACAGCGAAAACCACTGAAATAACTGTGGCAATCTGCACAACCTCACTAATAACAGCGAAAACCACTGAAATAACAGTCACAATCTGCAAAGCCTCACTAATAACAGCGAAAACCACTGAAATAACTGTGGCAATCTGCACAACCTCACTAATAACAGCGAAAACCACTGAAATAACAGTCACAATCTGCAAAGCCTCACTTATAACAGCGAAAACCAGTGAAATAACTGTGGCAATCTGCACAACCTCACTAATAACAGCGAAAACCACTGAAATAACAGTCACAATCTGCAAAGCCTCACTAATAACAGCGAAAACCACTGAAATAACTGTGGCAATCTGCACAACCTCACTAATAACAGCGAAAACCACTGAAATAACAGTCACAATCTGCAAAGCCTCACTAATAACAGCGAAAACCACTGAAATAACTGTGGCAATCTGCACAACCTCACTAATAACAGCGAAAACCACTGAAATAACAGTCACAATCTGCAAAGCCTCACTAATAACAGCGAAAACCAGTGAAATAACTGTGGCAATCTGCACAACCTCACTAATAACAGCGAAAACCACTGAAATAACAGTCACAATCTGCAAAGCCTCACTAATAACAGCGAAAACCACTGAAATAACTGTGGCAATCTGCACAACCTCACTAATAACAGCGAAAACCACTGAAATAACAGTCACAATCTGCAAAGCCTCACTAATAACAGCGAAAACCACTGAAATAACTGTGGCAATCTGCACAACCTCACTAATAACAGCGAAAACCACTGAAATAACAGTCACAATCTGCAAAGCCTCACTAATAACAGCGAAAACCAGTGAAATAACTGTGGCAATCTGCACAACCTCACTAATAACAGCGAAAACCACTGAAATAACAGTCACAATCTGCAAAGCCTCACTAATAACAGCGAAAACCAGTGAAATAACTGTGGCAATCTGCACAACCTCACTAATAACAGCGAAAACCACTGAAATAACAGTCACAATCTGCAAAGCCTCACTTATAACAGCGAAAACCAGTGAAATAACTGTGGCAATCTGCACAACCTCACTAATAACAGCGAAAACCACTGAAATAACAGTCACAATCTGCAAAGCCTCACTAATAACAGCGAAAACCACTGAAATAACTGTGGCAATCTGCACAACCTCACTAATAACAGCGAAAACCACTGAAATAACAGTCACAATCTGCAAAGCCTCACTTATAACAGCGAAAACCAGTGAAATAACTGTGGCAATCTGCACAACCTCACTAATAACAGCGAAAACCACTGAAATAACAGTCACAATCTGCAAAGCCTCACTAATAACAGCGAAAACCACTGAAATAACTGTGGCAATCTGCACAACCTCACTAATAACAGCGAAAACCACTGAAATAACAGTCACAATCTGCAAAGCCTCACTAATAACAGCGAAAACCACTGAAATAACTGTGGCAATCTGCACAACCTCACTAATAACAGCGAAAACCACTGAAATAACAGTCACAATCTGCAAAGCCTCACTAATAACAGCGAAAACCAGTGAAATAACTGTGGCAATCTGCACAACCTCACTAATAACAGCGAAAACCACTGAAATAACAGTCACAATCTGCAAAGCCTCACTAATAACAGCGAAAACCACTGAAATAACTGTGGCAATCTGCACAACCTCACTAATAACAGCGAAAACCACTGAAATAACAGTCACAATCTGCAAAGCCTCACTAATAACAGCGAAAACCACTGAAATAACTGTGGCAATCTGCACAACCTCACTAATAACAGCGAAAACCACTGAAATAACAGTCACAATCTGCAAAGCCTCACTAATAACAGCGAAAACCAGTGAAATAACTGTGGCAATCTGCACAACCTCACTAATAACAGCGAAAACCACTGAAATAACAGTCACAATCTGCAAAGCCTCACTAATAACAGCGAAAACCAGTGAAATAACTGTGGCAATCTGCACAACCTCACTAATAACAGCGAAAACCACTGAAATAACAGTCACAATCTGCAAAGCCTCACTTATAACAGCGAAAACCAGTGAAATAACTGTGGCAATCTGCACAACCTCACTAATAACAGCGAAAACCACTGAAATAACAGTCACAATCTGCAAAGCCTCACTTATAACAGCGAAAACCAGTGAAATAACTGTGGCAATCTGCACAACCTCACTAATAACAGCGAAAACCACTGAAATAACAGTCACAATCTGCAAAGCCTCACTAATAACAGCGAAAACCAGTGAAATAACTGTGGCAATCTGCACAACCTCACTAATAACAGCGAAAACCACTGAAATAACAGTCACAATCTGCAAAGCCTCACTTATAACAGCGAAAACCAGTGAAATAACTGTGGCAATCTGCACAACCTCACTAATAACAGCGAAAACCACTGAAATAACAGTCACAATCTGCAAAGCCTCACTAATAACAGCGAAAACCAGTGAAATAACTGTGGCAATCTGCACAACCTCACTAATAACAGCGAAAACCACTGAAATAACAGTCACAATCTGCAAAGCCTCACTAATAACAGCGAAAACCAGTGAAATAACTGTGGCAATCTGCACAACCTCACTAATAACAGCGAAAACCACTGAAATAACAGTCACAATCTGCAAAGCCTCACTAATAACAGCGAAAACCACTGAAATAACTGTGGCAATCTGCACAACCTCACTAATAACAGCGAAAACCACTGAAATAACAGTCACAATCTGCAAAGCCTCACTAATAACAGCGAAAACCACTGAAATAACTGTGGCAATCTGCACAACCTCACTAATAACAGCGAAAACCACTGAAATAACAGTCACAATCTGCAAAGCCTCACTAATAACAGCGAAAACCAGTGAAATAACTGTGGCAATCTGCACAACCTCACTAATAACAGCGAAAACCACTGAAATAACAGTCACAATCTGCAAAGCCTCACTAATAACAGCGAAAACCACTGAAATAACTGTGGCAATCTGCACAACCTCACTAATAACAGCGAAAACCACTGAAATAACAGTCACAATCTGCAAAGCCTCACTAATAACAGCGAAAACCACTGAAATAACTGTGGCAATCTGCACAACCTCACTAATAACAGCGAAAACCACTGAAATAACAGTCACAATCTGCAAAGCCTCACTAATAACAGCGAAAACCACTGAAATAACTGTGGCAATCTGCACAACCTCACTAATAACAGCGAAAACCACTGAAATAACAGTCACAATCTGCAAAGCCTCACTAATAACAGCGAAAACCAGTGAAATAACTGTGGCAATCTGCACAACCTCACTAATAACAGCGAAAACCACTGAAATAACAGTCACAATCTGCAAAGCCTCACTTATAACAGCGAAAACCAGTGAAATAACTGTGGCAATCTGCACAACCTCACTAATAACAGCGAAAACCACTGAAATAACAGTCACAATCTGCAAAGCCTCACTTATAACAGCGAAAACCAGTGAAATAACTGTGGCAATCTGCACAACCTCACTAATAACAGCGAAAACCACTGAAATAACAGTCACAATCTGCAAAGCCTCACTAATAACAGCGAAAACCAGTGAAATAACTGTGGCAATCTGCACAACCTCACTAATAACAGCGAAAACCACTGAAATAACAGTCACAATCTGCAAAGCCTCACTAATAACAGCGAAAACCAGTGAAATAACTGTGGCAATCTGCACAACCTCACTAATAACAGCGAAAACCACTGAAATAACAGTCACAATCTGCAAAGCCTCACTAATAACAGCGAAAACCAGTGAAATAACTGTGGCAATCTGCACAACCTCACTAATAACAGCGAAAACCACTGAAATAACAGTCACAATCTGCAAAGCCTCACTGATAACAGCGAAAACCAGTGAAATAACTGTGGCAATCTGCACAACCTCACTAATAACAGCGAAAACCACTGAAATAACAGTCACAATCTGCAAAGCCTCACTAATAACAGCGAAAACCAGTGAAATAACTGTGGCAATCTGCACAACCTCACTAATAACAGCGAAAACCACTGAAATAACAGTCACAATCTGCAAAGCCTCACTTATAACAGCGAAAACCAGTGAAATAACTGTGGCAATCTGCACAACCTCACTAATAACAGCGAAAACCACTGAAATAACAGTCACAATCTGCAAAGCCTCACTAATAACAGCGAAAACCAGTGAAATAACTGTGGCAATCTGCACAACCTCACTAATAACAGCGAAAACCACTGAAATAACAGTCACAATCTGCAAAGCCTCACTAATAACAGCGAAAACCAGTGAAATAACTGTGGCAATCTGCACAACCTCACTAATAACAGCGAAAACCACTGAAATAACAGTCACAATCTGCAAAGCCTCACTAATAACAGCGAAAACCAGTGAAATAACTGTGGCAATCTGCACAACCTCACTAATAACAGCGAAAACCACTGAAATAACAGTCACAATCTGCAAAGCCTCACTAATAACAGCGAAAACCAGTGAAATAACTGTGGCAATCTGCACAACCTCACTAATAACAGCGAAAACCACTGAAATAACAGTCACAATCTGCAAAGCCTCACTAATAACAGCGAAAACCACTGAAATAACTGTGGCAATCTGCACAACCTCACTAATAACAGCGAAAACCACTGAAATAACAGTCACAATCTGCAAAGCCTCACTTATAACAGCGAAAACCAGTGAAATAACTGTGGCAATCTGCACAACCTCACTAATAACAGCGAAAACCACTGAAATAACAGTCACAATCTGCAAAGCCTCACTAATAACAGCGAAAACCAGTGAAATAACTGTGGCAATCTGCACAACCTCACTAATAACAGCGAAAACCACTGAAATAACAGTCACAATCTGCAAAGCCTCACTAATAACAGCGAAAACCAGTGAAATAACTGTGGCAATCTGCACAACCTCACTAATAACAGCGAAAACCACTGAAATAACAGTCACAATCTGCAAAGCCTCACTAATAACAGCGAAAACCAGTGAAATAACTGTGGCAATCTGCACAACCTCACTAATAACAGCGAAAACCACTGAAATAACAGTCACAATCTGCAAAGCCTCACTAATAACAGCGAAAACCAGTGAAATAACTGTGGCAATCTGCACAACCTCACTAATAACAGCGAAAACCACTGAAATAACAGTCACAATCTGCAAAGCCTCACTAATAACAGCGAAAACCAGTGAAATAACTGTGGCAATCTGCACAACCTCACTAATAACAGCGAAAACCACTGAAATAACAGTCACAATCTGCAAAGCCTCACTCATAACAGCGAAAACCAGTGAAATAACTGTGGCAATCTGCACAACCTCACTAATAACAGCGAAAACCACTGAAATAACAGTCACAATCTGCAAAGCCTCACTAATAACAGCGAAAACCAGTGAAATAACTGTGGCAATCTGCACAACCTCACTAATAACAGCGAAAACCACTGAAATAACAGTCACAATCTGCAAAGCCTCACTAATAACAGCGAAAACCAGTGAAATAACTGTGGCAATCTGCACAACCTCACTAATAACAGCGAAAACCACTGAAATAACAGTCACAATCTGCAAAGCCTCACTAATAACAGCGAAAACCAGTGAAATAACTGTGGCAATCTGCACAACCTCACTAATAACAGCGAAAACCACTGAATAACAGTCACAATCTGCAAAGCCTCACTAATAACAGCGAAAACCACTGAAATAACTGTGGCAATCTGCACAACCTCACTAATAACAGCGAAAACCACTGAAATAACAGTCACAATCTGCAAAGCCTCACTTATAACAGCGAAAACCAGTGAAATAACTGTGGCAATCTGCACAACCTCACTAATAACAGCGAAAACCACTGAAATAACAGTCACAATCTGCAAAGCCTCACTAATAACAGCGAAAACCACTGAAATAACTGTGGCAATCTGCACAACCTCACTAATAACAGCGAGAACCACTGAAATAACAGTCACAATCTGCAAAGCCTCACTAATAACAGCGAAAACCAGTGAAATAACTGTGGCAATCTGCACAACCTCACTAATAACAGCGAAAACCACTGAAATAACAGTCACAATCTGCAAAGCCTCACTAATAACAGCGAAAACCAGTGAAATAACTGTGGCAATCTGCACAACCTCACTAATAACAGCGAAAACCACTGAAATAACAGTCACAATCTGCAAAGCCTCACTAATAACAGCGAAAACCAGTGAAATAACTGTGGCAATCTGCACAACCTCACTAATAACAGCGAAAACCACTGAAATAACAGTCACAATCTGCAAAGCCTCACTTATAACAGCGAAAACCAGTGAAATAACTGTGGCAATCTGCACAACCTCACTAATAACAGCGAAAACCACTGAAATAACAGTCACCATCTGCAAAGCCTCACTAATAACAGCGAAAACCAGTGAAATAACTGTGGCAATCTGCACAACCTCACTAATAACAGCGAAAACCACTGAAATAACAGTCACAATCTGCAAAGCCTCACTAATAACAGAGAAAACCACTGAAATAACTGTGGCAATCTGCACAACCTCACTAATAACAGCGAAAACCACTGAAATAACAGTCACAATCTGCAAAGCCTCACTAATAACAGCGAAAACCAGTGAAATAACTGTGGCAATCTGCACAACCTCACTAATAACAGCGAAAACCACTGAAATAACAGTCACAATCTGCAAAGCCTCACTAATAACAGCGAAAACCAGTGAAATAACTGTGGCAATCTGCACAACCTCACTAATAACAGCGAAAACCACTGAAATAACAGTCACAATCTGCAAAGCCTCACTTATAACAGCGAAAACCAGTGAAATAACTGTGGCAATCTGCACAACCTCACTAATAACAGCGAAAACCACTGAAATAACAGTCACAATCTGCAAAGCCTCACTAATAACAGCGAAAACCAGTGAAATAACTGTGGCAATCTGCACAACCTCACTAATAACAGCGAAAACCACTGAAGTAACAGTCACAATCTGCAAAGCCTCACTAATAACAGCGAAAACCAGTGAAATAACTGTGGCAATCTGCACAACCTCACTAATAACAGCGAAAACCACTGAAATAACAGTCACAATCTGCAAAGCCTCACTAATAACAGCGAAAACCAGTGAAATAACTGTGGCAATCTGCACAACCTCACTAATAACAGCGAAAACCACTGAAATAACAGTCACAATCTGCAAAGCCTCACTAATAACAGCGAAAACCAGTGAAATAACTGTGGCAATCTGCACAACCTCACTAATAACAGCGAAAACCACTGAAATAGCAGTCACAATCTGCAAAGCCTCACTTATAACAGCGAAAACCAGTGAAATAACTGTGGCAATCTGCACAATCTCACTAATAACAGCGAAAACCACTGAAATAACAGTCACAATCTGCAAAGCCTCACTTATAACAGCGAAAACCAGTGAAATAACTGTGGCAATCTGCACAACCTCACTAATAACAGCGAAAACCACTGAAATAACAGTCACAATCTGCAAAGCCTCACTTATAACAGCGAAAACCAGTGAAATAACTGTGGCAATCTGCACAACCTCACTAATAACAGCGAAAACCACTGAAATAACAGTCACAATCTGCAAAGCCTCACTAATAACAGCGAAAACCAGTGAAATAACTGTGGCAATCTGCACAACCTCACTAATAACAGCGAAAACCACTGAAATAACAGTCACAATCTGCAAAGCCTCACTTATAACAGCGAAAACCAGTGAAATAACTGTGGCAATCTGCACAATCTCACTAATAACAGCGAAAACCACTGAAATAACAGTCACAATCTGCAAAGCCTCACTAATAACAGCGAAAACCAGTGAAATAACTGTGGCAATCTGCACAACCTCACTAATAACAGCGAAAACCACTGAAATAACAGTCACAATCTGCAAAGCCTCACTAATAACAGCGAAAACCAGTGAAATAACTGTGGCAATCTGCACAACCTCACTAATAACAGCGAAAACCACTGAAATAACAGTCACAATCTGCAAAGCCTCACTTATAACAGCGAAAACCAGTGAAATAACTGTGGCAATCTGCACAACCTCACTAATAACAGCGAAAACCACTGAAATAACAGTCACAATCTGCAAAGCCTCACTAATAACAGCGAAAACCAGTGAAATAACTGTGGCAATCTGCACAACCTCACTAATAACAGCGAAAACCACTGAAATAACAGTCACAATCTGCAAAGCCTCACTAATAACAGCGAAAACCAGTGAAATAACTGTGGCAATCTGCACAACCTCACTAATAACAGCGAAAACCACTGAAATAACAGTCACAATCTGCAAAGCCTCACTAATAACAGCGAAAACCACTGAAATAACTGTGGCAATCTGCACAACCTCACTAATAACAGCGAAAACCACTGAAATAACAGTCACAATCTGCAAAGCCTCACTAATAACAGCGAAAACCAGTGAAATAACTGTGGCAATCTGCACAACCTCACTAATAACAGCGAAAACCACTGAAATAACAGTCACAATCTGCAAAGCCTCACTAATAACAGCGAAAACCAGTGAAATAACTGTGGCAATCTGCACAACCTCACTAATAACAGCGAAAACCACTGAAATAACAGTCACAATCTGCAAAGCCTCACTAATAACAGCGAAAACCAGTGAAATAACTGTGGCAATCTGCACAACCTCACTAATAACAGCGAAAACCACTGAAATAACAGTCACAATCTGCAAAGCCTCACTAATAACAGCGAAAACCAGTGAAATAACTGTGGCAATCTGCACAACCTCACTAATAACAGCGAAAACCACTGAAATAACAGTCACAATCTGCAAAGCCTCACTAATAACAGCGAAAACCAGTGAAATAACTGTGGCAATCTGCACAACCTCACTAATAACAGCGAAAACCACTGAAATAACAGTCACAATCTGCAAAGCCTCACTAATAACAGCGAAAACCAGTGAAATAACTGTGGCAATCTGCACAACCTCACTAATAACAGCGAAAACCACTGAAATAACAGTCACAATCTGCAAAGCCTCACTAATAACAGCGAAAACCAGTGAAATAACTGTGGCAATCTGCACAACCTCACTAATAACAGCGAAAACCACTGAAATAACAGTCACAATCTGCAAAGCCTCACTAATAACAGCGAAAACCAGTGAAATAACTGTGGCAATCTGCACAACCTCACTAATAACAGCGAAAACCACTGAAATAGCAGTCACAATCTGCAAAGCCTCACTTATAACAGCGAAAACCAGTGAAATAACTGTGGCAATCTGCACAATCTCACTAATAACAGCGAAAACCACTGAAATAACAGTCACAATCTGCAAAGCCTCACTTATAACAGCGAAAACCAGTGAAATAACTGTGGCAATCTGCACAACCTCACTAATAACAGCGAAAACCACTGAAATAACAGTCACAATCTGCAAAGCCTCACTTATAACAGCGAAAACCAGTGAAATAACTGTGACAATCTGCACAACCTCACTAATAACAGCGAAAACCACTGAAATAACAGTCACAATCTGCAAAGCCTCACTAATAACAGCGAAAACCAGTGAAATAACTGTGGCAATCTGCACAACCTCACTAATAACAGCGAAAACCACTGAAATAACAGTCACAATCTGCAAAGCCTCACTTATAACAGCGAAAACCAGTGAAATAACTGTGGCAATCTGCACAATCCTCACTAATAACAGCGAAAACCACTGAAATAACAGTCACAATCTGCAAAGCCTCACTTATAACAGCGAAAACCAGTGAAATAACTGTGGCAATCTGCACAACCTCACTAATAACAGCGAAAACCACTGAAATAACAGTCACAATCTGCAAAGCCTCACTTATAACAGCGAAAACCAGTGAAATAATTGTGGCAATCTGCACAATCTCACTAATAACAGCGAAAACCACTGAAATAACAGTCACAATCTGCAAAGCCTCACTTATAACAGCGAAAACCAGTGAAAAACTGTGGCAATCTGCACAACCTCACTAATAACAGCGAAAACCACTGAAATAACAGTCACAATCTGAAAAGCCTCACTTATAACAGCGAAAACCAGTGAAATAACTGTGGCAATCTGCACAACCTCACTAATAACAGCGAAAACCACTGAAATAACAGTCACAATCTGCAAAGCCTCACTAATAACAGCGAAAACCAGTGAAATAACTGTGGCAATCTGCACAACCTCACTAATAACAGCGAAAACCACTGAAATAACAGTCACAATCTGCAAAGCCTCACTAATAACAGCGAAAACCACTGAAATAACTGTGGCAATCTGCACAACCTCACTAATAACAGCGAAAACCACTGAAATAACAGTCACAATCTGCAAAGCCTCACTAATAACAGCGAAAACCAGTGAAATAACTGTGGCAATCTGCACAACCTCACTAATAACAGCGAAAACCACTGAAATAACAGTCACAATCTGCAAAGCCTCACTAATAACAGCGAAAACCAGTGAAATAACTGTGGCAATCTGCACAACCTCACTAATAACAGCGAAAACCACTGAAATAACAGTCACAATCTGCAAAGCCTCACTTATAACAGCGAAAACCAGTGAAATAACTGTGGCAATCTGCACAACCTCACTAATAACAGCGAAAACCACTGAAATAACAGTCACAATCTGCAAAGCCTCACTAATAACAGCGAAAACCAGTGAAATAACTGTGGCAATCTGCACAATCTCACTAATAACAGCGAAAACCACTGAAATAACAGTCACAATCTGCAAAGCCTCACTAATAACAGCGAAAACCAGTGAAATAACTGTGGCAATCTGCACAACCTCACTAATAACAGCGAAAACCACTGAAATAACAGTCACAATCTGCAAAGCCTCACTTATAACAGCGAAAACCAGTGAAATAACTGTGGCAATCTGCACAATCTCACTAATAACAGCGAAAACCACTGAAATAACAGTCACAATCTGCAAAGCCTCACTTATAACAGCGAAAACCAGTGAAATAACTGTGGCAATCTGCACAACCTCACTAATAACAGCGAAAACCACTGAAATAACAGTCACAATCTGCAAAGCCTCACTTATAACAGCGAAAACCAGTGAAATAACTGTGGCAATCTGCACAACCTCACTAATAACAGCGAAAACCACTGAAATAACAGTCACAATCTGCAAAGCCTCACTTATAACAGCGAAAACCAGTGAAATAACTGTGGCAATCTGCACAACCTCACTAATAACAGCGAAAACCACTGAAATAACAGTCACAATCTGCAAAGCCTCAATAATAACAGCGAAAACCAGTGAAATAACTGTGGCAATCTGCACAACCTCACTAATAACAGCGAAAACCACTGAAATAACAGTCACAATCTGCAAAGCCTCACTTATAACAGCGAAAACCAGTGAAATAACTGTGGCAATCTGCACAATCTCACTAATAACAGCGAAAACCACTGAAATAACAGTCACAATCTGCAAAGCCTCACTTATAACAGCGAAAACCAGTGAAATAACTGTGGCAATCTGCACAATCTCACTAATAACAGCGAAAACCACTGAAATAACTGTGGCAATCTGCACAACCTCACTAATAACAGCGAAAACCACTGAAATAACAGTCACAATCTGCAAAGCCTCACTAATAACAGCGAAAACCAGTGAAATAACTGTGGCAATCTGCACAACCTCACTAATTACAGCGAAAACCACTGAAATAACAGTCACAATCTGCAAAGCCTCACTAATAACAGCGAAAACCAGTGAAATAACTGTGGCAATCTGCACAACCTCACTAATAACAGCGAAAACCACTGAAATAACAGTCACAATCTGCAAAGCCTCACTTATAACAACGAAAACCAGTGAAATAACTGTGGCAATCTGCACAATCTCACTAATAACAGCGAAAACCACTGAAATAACAGTCACAATCTGCAAAGCCTCACTTATAACAGCGAAAACCAGTGAAATAACTGTGGCAATCTGCACAACCTCACTTATAACAGCGAAAACCACTGAAATAACAGTCAAAATCTGCAAAGCCTCACTAATAACAGCGAAAACCAGTGAAATAACTGTGGCAATCTGCACAACCTCACTAATAACAGCGAAAACCACTGAAATAACAGTCACAATCTGCAAAGCCTCACTTATAACAGCGAAAACCAGTGAAATAACTGTGGCAATCTGCACAACCTCACTAATAACAGCGAAAACCACTGAAATAACAGTCACAATCTGCAAAGCCTCACTAATAACAGCGAAAACCAGTGAAATAACTGTGGCAATCTGCACAACCTCACTAATAACAGCGAAAACCACTGAAATAACAGTCACAATCTGCAAAGCCTCACTAATAACAGCGAAAACCAGTGAAATAACTGTGGCAATCTGCACAACCTCACTAATAACAGCGAAAACCACTGAAATAACAGTCACAATCTGCAAAGCCTCACTAATAACAGCGAAAACCAGTGAAATAACTGTGGCAATCTGCACAACCTCACTAATAACAGCGAAAACCACTGAAATAACAGTCACAATCTGCAAAGCCTCACTAATAACAGCGAAAACCACTGAAATAACTGTGGCAATCTGCACAACCTCACTAATAACAGCGAAAACCACTGAAATAACAGTCACAATCTGCAAAGCCTCACTAATAACAGCGAAAACCAGTGAAATAACTGTGGCAATCTGCACAACCTCACTAATAACAGCGAAAACCACTGAAATAACAGTCACAATCTGCAAAGCCTCACTAATAACAGCGAAAACCAGTGAAATAACTGTGGCAATCTGCACAACCTCACTAATAACAGCGAAAACCACTGAAATAACAGTCACAATCTGCAAAGCCTCACTAATAACAGCGAAAACCACTGAAATAACTGTGGCAATCTGCACAACCTCACTAATAACAGCGAAAACCACTGAAATAACAGTCACAATCTGCAAAGCCTCACTAATAACAGCGAAAACCAGTGAAATAACTGTGGCAATCTGCACAACCTCACTAATAACAGCGAAAACCACTGAAAAAACAGTCACAATCTGCAAAGCCTCACTAATAACAGCGAAAACCACTGAAATAACAGTCACAATCTGCAAAGCCTCACTAATAACAGCGAAAACCAGTGAAATAACTGTGGCAATCTGCAAAAGCCTCACTAATAACAGCGAAAACCAGTGAAATAACAGTGGCAATCTGCACAATCTCACTAATAACAGCGAAAACCACTGAAATAACAGTCACAATCTGCAAAGCCTCACTTATAACAGCGAAAACCAGTGAAATAACTGTGGCAATCTGCACAACCTCACTAATAACAGCGAAAACCACTGAAATAACAGTCACAATCTGCAAAGCCTCACTAATAACAGCGAAAACCAGTGAAATAACTGTGGCAATCTGCACAACCTCACTAATAACAGCGAAAACCACTGAAATAACAGTCACAATCTGCAAAGCCTCACTTATAACAGCGAAAACCAGTGAAATAACTGTGGCAATCTGCACAATCTCACTAATAACAGCGAAAACCACTGAAATAACTGTGGCAATCTGCACAACCTCACTAATAACAGCGAAAACCACTGAAATAACAGTCACAATCTGCAAAGCCTCACTAATAACAGCAAAAAACCACTGAAATAACTGTGGCAATCTGCACAATCTCACTAATAACAGCGAAAACCACTGAAATAACAGTCACAATCTGCAAAGCCTCACTAATAACAGCGAAAACCACTGAAATAACTGTGGCAATCTGCACAACCTCACTAATAACAGCGAAAACCACTGAAATAACAGTCACAATCTGCAAAGCCTCACTAATAACAGCGAAAACCAGTGAAATAACTGTGGCAACCTGCACAACCTCACTAATAACAGCGAAAACCACTGAAATAACAGTCACAATCTGCAAAGCCTCACTAATAACAGCGAAAACCAGTGAAATAACTGTGGCAATCTGCACAACCTCACTAATAACAGCGAAAACCACTGAAATAACAGTCACAATCTGCAAAGCCTCACTTATAACAGCGAAAACCAGTGAAATAACTGTGGCAATCTGCACAACCTCACTAATAACAGCGAAAACCACTGAAATAACAGTCACAATCTGCAAAACCTCACTAATAACAGCGAAAACCAGTGAAATAACTGTGGCAATCTGCACAACCTCACTAATAACAGCGAAAACCACTGAAATAACAGTCACAATCTGCAAAGCCTCACTAATAACAGCGAAAACCAGTGAAATAACTGTGGCAATCTGCACAACCTTACTAATAACAGCGAAAACCACTGAAATAACAGTCACAATCTGCAAAGCCTCACTAATAACAGCGAAAACCAGTGAAATAACTGTGGCAATTTATTTATTTATTTATTTACTTAACTTAACTTAGTACAAGTTAATACAATGGTAGAGAAAAAGAAAAAGAACAAAACAAAAAAAAGACAAAAAAAAAGGGAAATTTAAGCAGCAAAAAGCAAAGGGAAAAAAAAAAGTTATATTAGGACTTAAACTAGAATTAAAACATCTATGTTGTGACGCAATCTAAAGAGTATTAAGCTACATAAAGCTAAGGAAGAAAAGATATACATATTACGATATAAACTGAAATACAAAAATCTAAAGTTATGAGGCAATCTAAACAAGATGGTGTCCGGTCGGGTCGGGGAAGGTCCGGAAGGGCTGCAAAACTATGACACGCGATCAGCCAAGGAGCGGAAGATAGAGCGTGCATAGGTATTATCACATGCGGCTTGAAGTAGGGGGATGGCCCGATTATACAACCTAAGCATTCGTGTAATGGGCTCCATCCTACCAAAGTCGGTGTGGTGGTAGCCGATAACGAAAGATTCGCAGGCTCTGAGGGATCTACCATGGGAACGCTGGACGAACTGGCTGCGGATGTCCGGGGCTACAATATGTCCCTGGGTGATGCCATGCACGAAAGATAGATCGGCCATGACACGGCGTCCCGAGAGAGACTGTAAGTTAATGAGCTTTAGACGATCCGCATAAGGGGGGAGACGGAAAGGATGGGACCAGGGGAGGCGAAGGAGAGCAAAACGGAGGAAACGTTTCTGGATGGCCTCGATTCTGTCGATAAGGAGTTTATGGTAAGGAGACCAGACTTGAGAGGCGTACTCAAGTATGGGACGGACAAGGGAAGTGAAAAGGATTTTATACACGTATGGGTCGGAGAACTCTCTAGACCACCTTGAAATAAACCCCAACATGACACCTGCTCTCCGGATTATGTGGTTTACGTGCTCATTGAAGGAAAGCTTATAGTCAAGGTGGACCCCCAGGTCAAGGACGCAGTTCACCGACCTCACCGAGGAGCCGTTAATTGAAAATATGTGGGGAGAATAGTTGCGTTTGCGGTTGAAGCAAACATGCTCACACTTAAGAACGTTTAAAACAAGGTTGCTTTTGGTGCACCACAGAGAGAGGCGGTTGAGATCATGCTGTAGGTCAAGATTGTCAGAAGGACGGACAATATTTTTGTACAACTTGGTGTCATCAGCATAGGAGAGAAGAAAGGAATTCAAAATAACGCTGGATAAGTCGTTAGTAGCGGTGATAAATAGTAGCGGACCAATATGGCTGCCCTGGGGAACGCCGGAAGTAGCGGTGAAGCTATGGGAGAGGGAAGTACGGAAGCGAACACGGTATGTTCTATTATGCAGGTAGGAACCGATCCACCTTAGGAAGGAATCAGGGCAGCCAACCAGTTTAAGCTTTAATAATATAAGACTATGAGGAATGCTGTCGAAAGCTTTACTCATGTCAGTGAATATAGCCTCGACGACTTCACCACGCTCTAAAGCATTTAAGGTGAAGGAAACGAACTGCACAAGATTAGTAGTGGTAGATCGACCTTTTAGGAAGCCGTGCTGGTTAGGAGAGATGGAGGAAGTAAGGAAGGGGTACAGTTTGCCAACAAGTATCTTCTCGAAGATTTTAGGAATAACAGAAAGTTTAGCGATGGGCCTATAATTAGATGCTTCAATCTTGGATCCCTTTTTGTGGACTGGGACCAGAAATCCCGTCTTCCAACAGTCGGGAAATATACCCGACTGGATAGAGACATTGAAAAGACGCGATAATGGTCCAGCTAGAAGAGATGCACATCTCTTTAATACGATAGGTGGAATTCCATCAGGGCCGGGAGAAAAGTCATCCTTGAGGTGTAAGAGCTCAGCAAGTACTTCCACCTCGGAAATATTCAGATTAGGGAAGTTAAGAGGGAGGGAACTAGGGGCGGGCTTCAAAGAAGTAAAATATTCTTCATCTGGCACAAAGTGACAATCCCTAAAGGTGGAAGAGAAGAAGTTGGCGAAGAGGTTCGCGATAGTAGTGGGATCGTCACTCTTCGAACCGAGGTAAGAGATGGCCAGAGGATAGTTGTCCCCTTTGCGTTCCCGCTTAGAGTTTACAAAGGAGAAGAAAAGACGTGGATTCGAGGAGATGTTCCATTTAACACTTGATAAATAGGCCTTATAACGGGAATTAACAAGGGAAGAAAATTCGCTGTGGGCAGCGCAGAAGATTTCATGATCAACAGGGGACCCGGAGTGGAGATATTTTTGCCAAAGGTAGTTGCGCCTGTTCCTCTGAGACTTAACATCTCGAGTGTACCATTTGGGAGAAGAGTCATGAGGAGGTGGAGAAGAGAACGGAGTAGAAGAAGAGATAGATGAACACAGGGCGTCATAAAATTTGGAGGTATCAACTGGTTGAGAGAGATCCATGGAAGGCACACTATTGCAGAATCCACTAAGGTTAGCCTGAAGAACATCAAAGTTGGTTTTGCGAAAATTGAAACTAGCTGGCAAGGGGGAAGTTAGATGGTGGGAGTTATTTAAGTGCATGATAGAGATTGAAAGGGGAGGATGGTGAGGATCAATTGAGCAGAGGGAGGCGGCACTGGGAGAGACAAGCACGTTATCCGGGTCATTGGAAAGGACTAGGTCAAGCAAGCGCTGGTTCAAATTAAGGACAGAGTTAAGCTGGAACAAGGAGTGATAATTGATGGAGTCGATAAATGTGATATAAGGTTGCGAAGTGGGGTTCGAGGGAGTAAGACAGTTATACTCAGAGTCAGGTGACCAGGTAATGTGTGGTAGGTTAAAGTCCCCAATGAGTAGTAGGTGATCTTTATCTGTTAAGGAGTTAGCGAGGTAATCAAGTGCACTAGAGAGGTGCGTGAATACGTTTACATCGGATCGGGGGGGTATGTAGCAGGTCGAAAGGATAACGTTGAAGGAGGAGAAGTGAATCCTGATGGAAAGGATTTCGAGTGGATCAATGAAGGGAATCGATATAGGGGAGACATTAAGGGAGGAGCGGACAGCAATGAGAACACCACCACCCCGTCGATTCGGATCGCCTTGGCACCGGTCCTTACGGAAAAGATTGTACTCTTGGTTAATGATCTCGAGGTCAGAGATATTGGTGGAGAGCCAGGTTTCCGTCAGGCAGATAATATCATGGGGTAATGTAAGAGAGGAGAGAAAGGTAGCGTGCGTCTTAGTCCTAAGCCCCCTCACGTTTTGGTAGTAGATGGAGAGGGCGGGAAGTTTTTTGTTGGCGAGGAGTAGGAGGCAGCGGTGATGGTCTGTGAAATAACTGTGGATGTACCAAGGCTGACAGGAGTGCGCCTCCGAGGGAGAAACTCCTTAATAAAAGCGTCCTTAGGCCAGTTGACCTTGCATAAAACGAGGTCAAAGAGGGTGGGGGGGACAATGATCCTGAATGAAGAACATCTACCCTCCGATAGCTTAATAACCTTTATGTTGTTCGTAAGGACATCTACCCCAATGACGTCACCAATGTGGCGAATGATGTCGTCCGTCGAGGTAGATGGGACTAGCTCAGTCACAAAGATGGATCTGGCTTTCGGTACGGTCTGAAGAACGGAAGCTGAACAAGGGGGAGCAGTAGCCTTAATAAGCAATGTATCTGACAAGCCAGAGGACGCCTGGGGGATAGGGTTATTGGAGAGGTCAATATTTGAAGGAACGTTAGGTGAGACAATTGACAGGGTTTTAGGAGGGATGGGGGGGGGAAGAACATTACTAGCACTGCCAGAGGGGATACCGCTGACAGGAAGTGCCGAGATTTCGGGAAGCTGAGGAGGGGAGGAAAGACGGGAAGGGGAAGAGTCAATTAGCTTGGAGCTGGACCGTGAGGGGAAGGATACATCCGACGTAACCGGGCATAGGGGGGATAAGGCAATTAGTGGGGCAGGTTCTGGAAGGGATAAGGCGGCTTTGTTAGATCTGGTTTGCCTGGTGGTTTTAGTAGAGGCTGGCTTATGCCGTGATGAAGTTTCAGGAGGACACTTAGGGACGACTTGGGAAGTGGGTGCAGGCCCCGGAGGATTAAGATCCTTCAGGGAGTCGAAGGAGTTAAGGAGTTCAGCGTGGAAGCCGGTCGATTCTGAGAGGGTAGACCCTAGCTTACGCAGAACCGTGCTGATCTCTAGGAGACGGGAGGAAAGGACACTAAGGGAGAGTCTGCGGCATCTTGAACAATACCAATGGACACCTGAATCAATGGATTGAATTTTATCTGCAATTGCGCCAGTTAGGCCGACACATTTAGGGTGGAAGAAACCACCACACAGACCATTGCAGGATAGAAACCTGTGTGAATTGACATCTTTACAGGTCGTGGCTGCGCAACACAAGGACATGTTATACGGTCTAGTATCCGTAACCCGACTGAACTTACAACAAGGAGAATTATAAAATAGAAGAGGATATAAGCTAAATTAAAATAATAATTATGTATGAGTAAAAGATCTAACTATAAATAGTAAACAAACAGTATACTCGAAGAATGAGAAGTTGCTCCTGGTCAGAAGCACCCTGTAGTGATGTCACTCTAGTCCCGTTGTAGCAGCTGATGAAGTCTGGTAGCCAGCAATATACAGATGTAGGTAGGCGGAGTCACGAGCGAGGATCACAATGGCAACAAAATCCTTCTCTTTCCGGGAACGAATGGAATGACGTAACTGATGAATTATATAGCTGTGAAGGTGGCAGTAACAGTTTATAGTTGTAAAACAGGTTACGTCGGTTCAGTGAACTTTTTGCGAGATCCACAAATCTTCTGAGTTACGTAATGTAATTTAAACAAAGATGAATATTCACATTTGATTAAATTGAGTGTAGAGTGTTCTTAGTGATTTATAGGAAAAAATACAAAGTAAACCACAAAGAATGACGCGAAACTTCAGCTTGACTGTCTTCAGAGCTCTGTCTTAAATATTCACGCAATACACATTTGATAATGTTCAATCACTGCGAATGATTCACAAATGTACACTGTATGGATGTTTATTTTAAAGAAGCTTTCAGGATACTTTCAGAAATTTTAAATAACCAGAAAGAAGCAAACAGCTTAGAAGCTTTAGCTTGAAAAAAATTACGTCTGCACCAGTGAACTGTCTGCACAACAACTACGAACTGCATTCTGCACAACCTCACTAATAACAGCGAAAACCACTGAAATAACAGTCACAATCTGCAAAGCCTCACTAATAACAGCGAAAACCAGTGAAATAACTGTGGCAATCTGCACAACCTCACTAATAACAGCGAAAACCACTGAAATAACAGTCACAATCTGCAAAGCCTCACTTATAACAGCGAAAACCAGTGAAATAACTGTGGCAATCTGCACAACCTCACTAATAACAGCGAAAACTACTGAAATAACAGTCACAATCTGCAAAGCCTCACTTATAACAGCGAAAACCAGTGAAATAACTGTGGCAATCTGCACAATCTCACTAATAACAGCGAAAACCACTGAAATAACAGTCACAATCTGCAAAGCCTCACTAATAACAGCGAAAACCAGTGAAATAACTGTGGCAATCTGCACAACCTCACTAATAACAGCGAAAACCACTGAAATAACAGTCACAATCTGCAAAGCCTCACTAATAACAGCGAAAACCAGTGAAATAACTGTGGCAATCTGCACAATCTCACTAATAACAGCGAAAACAACTGAAATAACAGTCACAATCTGCAAAGCCTCACTTATAACAGCGAAAACCAGTGAAATAACTGTGGCAATCTGCACAACCTCACTAATAACAGCGAAAACCACTGAAATAACAGTCACAATCTGCAAAGCCTCACTTATAACAGCGAAAACCAGTGAAATAACTGTGGCAATCTGCACAATCTCACTAATAACAGCGAAAACCACTGAAATAACAGTCACAATCTGCAAAGCCTCACTTATAACAGCGAAAACCAGTGAAATAACTGTGGCAATCTGCACAACCTCACTAATAACAGCGAAAACCACTGAAATAACAGTCACAATCTGCAAAGCCTCACTTATAACAGCGAAAACCAGTGAAATAACTGTGGCAATCTGCACAACCTCACTAATAACAGCGAAAACCACTGAAATAACAGTCACAATCTGCAAAGCCTCACTAATAACAGCGAAAACCAGTGAAATAACTGTGGCAATCTGCACAACCTCACTAATAACAGCGAAAACCACTGAAATAACAGTCACAATCTGCAAAGCCTCACTCATAACAGCGAAAACCAGTGAAATAACTGTGGCAATCTGCACAACCTCACTAATAACAGCGAAAACCACTGAAATAACAGTCACAATCTGCAAAGCCTCACTAATAACAGCGAAAACCAGTGAAATAACTGTGGCAATCTGCACAATCTCACTAATAACAGCGAAAACCACTGAAATAACAGTCACAATCTGCAAAGCCTCACTAATAACAGCGAAAACCAGTGAAATAACAGTGGCAATCTGCACAACCTCACTAATAACAGCGAAAACCACTGAAATAACAGTCACAATCTGCAAAGCCTCACTAATAACAGCGAAAACCACTGAAATAACTGTGGCAATCTGCACAACCTCACTAATAACAGCGAAAACCACTGAAATAACAGTCACAATCTGCAAAGCCTCACTTATAACAGCGAAAACCAGTGAAATAACTGTGGCAATCTGCACAACCTCACTAATAACAGCGAAAACCACTGAAATAACAGTCACAATCTGCAAAGCCTCACTAATAACAGCGAAAACCAGTGAAATAACTGTGGCAATCTGCACAACCTCACTAATAACAGCGAAAACCACTGAAATAACAGTCACAATCTGCAAAGCCTCACTAATAACAGCGAAAACCAGTGAAATAACTGTGGCAATCTGCACAATCTCACTAATAACAGCGAAAACCACTGAAATAACAGTCACAATCTGCAAAGCCTCACTTATAACAGCGAAAACCAGTGAAATAACTGTGGCAATCTGCACAACCTCACTAATAACAGCGAAAACCACTGAAATAACAGTCACAATCTGCAAAGCCTCACTTATAACAGCGAAAACCAGTGAAATAACTGTGGCAATCTGCACAACCTCACTAATAACAGCGAAAACCACTGAAATAACAGTCACAATCTGCAAAGCCTCACTTATAACAGCGAAAACCAGTGAAATAACTGTGGCAATCTGCACAACCTCACTAATAACAGCGAAAACCACTGAAATAACAGTCACAATCTGCAAAGCCTCACTAATAACAGCGAAAACCAGTGAAATAACTGTGGCGATCTGCACAACCTCACTAATAACAGCGAAAACCACTGAAATAACAGTCACAATCTGCAAAGCCTCACTCATAACAGCGAAAACCAGTGAAATAACTGTGGCAATCTGCACAACCTCACTAATAACAGCGAAAACCACTGAAATAACAGTCACAATCTGCAAAGCCTCACTAATAACAGCGAAAACCAGTGAAATAACTGTGGCAATCTGCACAATCTCACTAATAACAGCGAAAACCACTGAAATAACAGTCACAATCTGCAAAGCCTCACTAATAACAGCGAAAACCAGTGAAATAACTGTGGCAATCTGCACAACCTCACTAATAACAGCGAAAACCACTGAAATAACAGTCACAATCTGCAAAGCCTCACTAATAACAGCGAAAACCACTGAAATAACTGTGGCAATCTGCACAACCTCACTAATAACAGCGAAAACCACTGAAATAACAGTCACAATCTGCAAAGCCTCACTTATAACAGCGAAAACCAGTGAAATAACTGTGGCAATCTGCACAACCTCACTAATAACAGCGAAAACCACTGAAATAACAGTCACAATCTGCAAAGCCTCACTAATAACAGCGAAAACCACTGAAATAACTGTGGCAATCTGCACAACCTCACTAATAACAGCGAAAACCACTGAAATAACAGTCACAATCTGCAAAGCCTCACTAATAACAGCGAAAACCAGTGAAATAACTGTGGCAATCTGCACAATCTCACTAATAACAGCGAAAACCACTGAAATAACAGTCACAATCTGCAAAGCCTCACTTATAACAGCGAAAAACCAGTGAAATAACTGTGGCAATCTGCACAACCTCACTAATAACAGCGAAAACCACTGAAATAACAGTCACAATCTGCAAAGCCTCACTAATAACAGCGAAAACCAGTGAAATAACTGTGGCAATCTGCACAACCTCACTAATAACAGCGAAAACCACTGAAATAACAGTCACAATCTGCAAAGCCTCACTAATAACAGCGAAAACCAGTGAAATAACTGTGGCAATCTGCACAATCTCACTAATAACAGCGAAAACCACTGAAATAACAGTCACAATCTGCAAAGCCTCACTAATAACAGCGAAAACCAGTGAAATAACTGTGGCAATCTGCACAACCTCACTAATAACAGCGAAAACCACTGAAATAACAGTCACAATCTGCAAAGCCTCACTAATAACAGCGAAAACCAGTGAAATAACTGTGGCAATCTGCACAACCTCACTAATAACAGCGAAAACCACTGAAATAACAGTCACAATCTGCAAAGCCTCACTTATAACAGCGAAAACCAGTGAAATAACTGTGGCAATCTGCACAACCTCACTAATAACAGCGAAAACCACTGAAATAACAGTCACAATCTGCAAAGCCTCACTAATAACAGCGAAAACCAGTGAAATAACTGTGGCAATCTGCACAACCTCACTAATAACAGCGAAAACCACTGAAATAACAGTCACAATCTGCAAAGCCTCACTCATAACAGCGAAAACCAGTGAAATAACTGTGGCAATCTGCACAACCTCACTAATAACAGCGAAAACCACTGAAATAACAGTCACAATCTGCAAAGCCTCACTAATAACAGCGAAAACCAGTGAAATAACTGTGGCAATCTGCACAATCTCACTAATAACAGCGAAAACCACTGAAATAACAGTCACAATCTGCAAAGCCTCACTAATAACAGCGAAAACCAGTGAAATAACTGTGGCAATCTGCACAACCTCACTAATAACAGCGAAAACCACTGAAATAACAGTCACAATCTGCAAAGCCTCACTAATAACAGCGAAAACCACTGAAATAACTGTGGCAATCTGCACAACCTCACTAATAACAGCGAAAACCACTGAAATAACAGTCACAATCTGCAAAGCCTCACTTATAACAGCGAAAACCAGTGAAATAACTGTGGCAATCTGCACAACCTCACTAATAACAGCGAAAACCACTGAAATAACAGTCACAATCTGCAAAGCCTCACTAATAACAGCGAAAACCAGTGAAATAACTGTGGCAATCTGCACAACCTCACTAATAACAGCGAAAACCACTGAAATAACAGTCACAATCTGCAAAGCCTCACTAATAACAGCGAAAACCAGTGAAATAACTGTGGCAATCTGCACAATCTCACTAATAACAGCGAAAACCACTGAAATAACAGTCACAATCTGCAAAGCCTCACTTACAACAGCGAAAACCAGTGAAATTACTGTGGCAATCTGCACAACCTCACTAATAACAGCGAAAACCACTGAAATAACAGTCACAATCTGCAAAGCCTCACTTATAACAGCGAAAACCAGTGAAATAACTGTGGCAATCTGCACAACCTCACTAATAACAGCGAAAACCACTGAAATAACAGTCACAATCTGCAAAGCCTCACTTATAACAGCGAAAACCAGTGAAATAACTGTGGCAATCTGCACAACCTCACTAATAACAGCGAAAACCACTGAAATAACAGTCACAATCTGCAAAGCCTCACTAATAACAGCGAAAACCAGTGAAATAACATTGGCAATCTGCACAACCTCACTAATAACAGCGAAAACCACTCAAATAACAGTCACAATCTGCAAAGCCTCACTCATAACAGCGAAAACCAGTGAAATAACTGTGGCAATCTGCACAACCTCACTAATAACAGCGAAAACCACTGAAATAACAGTCACAATCTGCAAAGCCTCACTAATAACAGCGAAAACCAGTGAAATAACTGTGGCAATCTGCACAATCTCACTAATAACAGCGAAAACCACTGAAATAACAGTCACAATCTGCAAAGCCTCACTAATAACAGCGAAAACCAGTGAAATAACTGTGGCAATCTGCACAACCTCACTAATAACAGCGAATACCACTGAAATAACAGTCACAATCTGCAAAGCCTCACTAATAACAGCGAAAACCACTGAAATAACTGTGGCAATCTGCACAACCTCACTAATAACAGCGAAAACCACTGAAATAACAGTCACAATCTGCAAAGCCTCACTTATAACAGCGAAAACCAGTGAAATAACTGTGGCAATCTGCACAACCTCACTAATAACAGCGAAAACCACTGAAATAACAGTCACAATCTGCAAAGCCTCACTAATAACAGCGAAAACCAGTGAAATAACTGTGGCAATCTGCACAACCTCACTAATAACAGCGAAAACCACAGAAATAACAGTCACAATCTGCAAAGCCTCACTAATAACAGCGAAAACCAGTGAAATAACTGTGGCAATCTGCACAATCTCACTAATAACAGCGAAAACCACTGAAATAACAGTCACAATCTGCAAAGCCTCACTTATAACAGCGAAAACCAGTGAAATAACTGTGGCAATCTGCACAACCTCACTAATAACAGCGAAAACCACTGAAATAACAGTCACAATCTGCAAAGCCTCACTAATAACAGCGAAAACCAGTGAAATAACTGTGGCAATCTGCACAACCTCACTAATAACAGCGAAAACCACTGAAATAACAGTCACAATCTGCAAAGCCTCACTAATAACAGCGAAAACCAGTGAAATAACTGTGGCAATCTGCACAACCTCACTAATAACAGCGAAAACCACTGAAATAACAGTCACAATCTGCAAAGCCTCACTAATAACAGCGAAAACCAGTGAAATAACTGTGGCAATCTGCACAACCTCACTAATAACATCGAAAACCACTGAAATAACAGTCACAATCTGCAAAGCCTCACTCATAACAGCGAAAACCAGTGAAATAACTGTGGCAATCTGCACAACCTCACTAATAACAGCGAAAACCACTGAAATAACAGTCACAATCTGCAAAGCCTCACTAATAACAGCGAAAACCAGTGAAATAACTGTGGCAATCTGCACAATCTCACTAATAACAGCGAAAACCACTGAAATAACAGTCACAATCTGCAAAGCCTCACTTATAACAGCGAAAACCAGTGAAATAACTGTGGCAATCTGCACAACCTCACTAATAACAGCGAAAACCACTGAAATAACAGTCACAATCTGCAAAGCCTCACTTATAACAGCGAAAACCAGTGAAATAACTGTGGCAATCTGCACAATCTCACTAATAACAGCGAAAACCACTGAAATAACAGTCACAATCTGCAAAGCCTCACTTATAACAGCGAAAACCAGTGAAATAACTGTGGCAATCTGCACAACCTCACTAATAACAGCGAAAACACTGAAATAACAGTCACAATCTGCAAAGCCTCACTTATAACAGCGAAAACCAGTGAAATAACTGTGGCAATCTGCACAACCTCACTAATAACAGCGAAAACCACTGAAATAACAGTCACAATCTGCAAAGCCTCACTAATAACAGCGAAAACCAGTGAAATAACTGTGGCAATCTGCACAACCTCACTAATAACAGCGAAAACCACTGAAATAACAGTCACAATCTGCAAAGCCTCACTAATAACAGCGAAAACCAGTGAAATAACTGTGGCAATCTGCACAACCTCACTAATAACAGCGAAAACCACTGAAATAACAGTCACAATCTGCAAAGCCTCACTAATAACAGCGAAAACCAGTGAAATAACTGTAGCAATCTGCACAACCTCACTAATAACAGCGAAAACCACTGAAATAACAGTCACAATCTGCAAAGCCTCACTTATAACAGCGAAAACCAGTGAAATAACTGTGGCAATCTGCACAACCTCACTAATAACAGCGAAAACCACTGAAATAACAGTCACAATCTGCAAAGCCTCACTAATAACAGCGAAAACCACTGAAATAACTGTGGCAATCTGCACAACTCACTAATAACAGCGAAAACCACTGAAATAATAGTCACAATCTGCAAAGCCTCACTTATAACAGCGAAAACCAGTGAAATAACTGTGGAATCTGCACAACCTCACTAATAACAGCGAAAACCACTGAAATAACAGTCACAATCTGCAAAGCCTCACTCATAACAGCGAAAACCAGTGAAATAACTGTGGCAATCTGCACAACCTCACTAATAACAGCGAAAACCACTGAAATAACAGTCACAATCTGCAAAGCCTCACTAATAGCAGCGAAAACCAGTGAAATAACTGTGGCAATCTGCACAACCTAACAGCGAAAACCAGTGAAATAACTGTGGCAATCTGCACAACCTCACTAATAACAGCGAAAACCACTGAAATAACAGTCACAATCTGCAAAGCCTCACTTATAACAGCGAAAACCAGTGAAATAACTGTGGCAATCTGCACAATCTCACTAATAACAGCGAAAACCACTGAAATAACAGTCACAATCTGCAAAGCCTCACTTATAACAGCGAAAACCAGTGAAATAACTGTGGCAATCTGCACAACCTCACTAATAACAGCGAAAACCACTGAAATAACAGTCACAATCTGCAAAGCCTCACTAATAACAGCGAAAACCACTGAAATAACTGTGGCAATCTGCACAACCTCACTAATAACAGCGAAAACCACTGAAATAACAGTCACAATCTGCAAAGCCTCACTAATAACAGCGAAAACCACTGAAATAACTGTGGCAATCTGCACAATCTCACTAATAACAGCGAAAACCACTGAAATAACAGTCACAATCTGCAAAGCCTCACTAATAACAGCGAAAACCAGTGAAATAACTGTGGCAATCTGCACAACCTCACTAATAACAGCGAAAACCACTGAAATAACAGTCACAATCTGCAAAGCCTCACTAATAACAGCGAAAACCAGTGAAATAACTGTGGCAATCTGCACAACCTCACTAATAACAGCGAAAACCACTGAAATAACAGTCACAATCTGCAAAGCCTCACTTATAACAGCGAAAACCAGTGAAATAACTGTGGCAATCTGCACAACCTCACTAATAACAGCGAAAACCACTGAAATAACAGTCACAATCTGCAAAGCCTCACTTATAACAGCGAAAACCTGTGAAATAACTGTGGCAATCTGCACAATCTCACTAATAACAGCGAAAACCACTGAAATAACAGTCACAATCTGCAAAGCCTCACTTATAACAGCGAAAACCAGTGAAATAACTGTGGCAATCTGCACAACCTCACTAATAACAGCGAAAACCACTGAAATAACAGTCACAATCTGCAAAGCCTCACTTATAACAGCGAAAACCAGTGAAATAACTGTGGCAATCTGCACAACCTCACTAATAACAGCGAAAACCACTGAAATAACAGTCACAATCTGCAAAGCCTCACTAATAACAGCGAAAACCAGTGAAATAACTGTGGCAATCTGCACAACCTCACTAATAACAGCGAAAACCACTGAAATAACAGTCACAATCTGCAAAGCCTCACTAATAACAGCGAAAACCAGTGAAATAACTGTGGCAATCTGCACAACCTCACTAATAACAGCGAAAACCACTGAAATAACAGTCACAATCTGCAAAGCCTCACTAATAACAGCGAAAACCAGTGAAATAACTGTGGCAATCTGCACAACCTCACTAATAACAGCGAAAACCACTGAAATAACAGTCACAATCTGCAAAGCCTCACTTATAACAGCGAAAACCAGTGAAATAACTGTGGCAATCTGCACAACCTCACTAATAACAGCGAAAAACCACTGAAATAACAGTCACAATCTGCAAAGCCTCACTAATAACAGCGAAAACCAGTGAAATAACTGTGGCAATCTGCACAAACTCACTAATAACAGCGAAAACCACTGAAATAACAGTCACAATCTGCAAAGCCTCACTAATAACAGCGAAAACCAGTGAAATAACTGTGGCAATCTGCACAACCTCACTAATAACAGCGAAAACCACTGAAATAACAGTCACAATCTGCAAAGCCTCACTAATAACAGCGAAAACCAGTGAAATAACTGTGGCAATCTGCACAACCTCACTAATAACAGCGAAAACCACTGAAATAACAGTCACAATCTGCAAAGCCTCACTAATAACAGCGAAAACCACTGAAATAACTGTGGCAATCTGCACAACCTCACTAATAACAGCGAAAACCACTGAAATAACAGTCACAATCTGCAAAGCCTCACTAATAACAGCGAAAACCACTGAAATAACTGTGGCAATCTGCACAACCTCACTAATAACAGCGAAAACCACTGAAATAACAGTCACAATCTGCAAAGCCTCACTAATAACAGCGAAAACCACTGAAATAACTGTGGCAATCTGCACAACCTCACTAATAACAGCGAAAACCACTGAAATAACAGTCACAATCTGCAAAGCCTCACTCATAACAGCGAAAACCAGTGAAATAACTGTGGCAATCTGCACAACCTCACTAATAACAGCGAAAACCACTGAAATAACAGTCACAATCTGCAAAGCCTCACTTATAACAGCGAAAACCAGTGAAATAACTGTGGCAATCTGCACAACCTCACTAATAACAGCGAAAACCACTGAAATAACAGTCACAATCTGCAAAGCCTCACTTATAACAGCGAAAACGAGTGAAATAACTGTGGCAATCTGCACAACCTCACTAATAACAGCGAAAACCACTGAAATAACAGTCACAATCTGCAAAGCCTCACTAATAACAGCGAAAACCAGTGAAATAACTGTGGCAATCTGCACAACCTCACTAATAACAGCGAAAACCACTGAAATAACAGTCACAATCTGCAAAGCCTCACTAATAACAGCGAAAACCAGTGAAATAACTGTGGCAATCTGCACAACCTCACTAATAACAGCGAAAACCACTGAAATAACAGTCACAATCTGCAAAGCCTCACTTATAACAGCGAAAACCAGTGAAATAACTGTGGCAATCTGCACAATCTCACTAATAACAGCGAAAACCACTGAAATAACAGTCACAATCTGCAAAGCCTCACTTATAACAGCGAAAACCAGTGAAATAACTGTGGCAATCTGCACAACCTCACTAATAACAGCGAAAACCACTGAAATAACAGTCACAATCTGCAAAGCCTCACTTATAACAGCGAAAACCAGTGAAATAACTGTGGCAATCTGCACAATCTCACTAATAACAGCGAAAACCACTGAAATAACAGTCACAATCTGCAAAGCCTCACTTATAACAGCGAAAACCAGTGAAATAACTGTGGCAATCTGCACAATCTCACTAATAACAGCGAAAACCACTGAAATAACAGTCACAATCTGCAAAGCCTCACTTATAACAGCGAAAACCAGTGAAATAACTGTGGCAATCTGCACAACCTCACTAATAACAGCGAAAACCACTGAAATAACAGTCACAATCTGCAAAGCCTCACTTATAACAGCGAAAACCAGTGAAATAACTGTGGCAATCTGCACAACCTCACTAATAACAGCGAAAACCACTGAAATAACAGTCACAATCTGCAAAGCCTCACTAACAACAGCGAAAACCAGTGAAATAACTGTGGCAATCTGCACAACCTCACTAATAACAGCGAAAACCACTGAAATAACAGTCACAATCTGCAAAGCCTCACTAATAACAGCGAAAACCAGTGAAATAACTGTGGCAATCTGCACAACCTCACTAATAACAGCGAAAACCACTGAAATAACAGTCACAATCTGCAAAGCCTCACTAATAACAGCGAAAACCAGTGAAATAACTGTGGCAATCTGCACAACCTCACTAATAACAGCGAAAACCACTGAAATAACAGTCACAATCTGCAAAGCCTCACTCATAACAGCGAAAACCAGTGAAATAACTGTGGCAATCTGCACAACCTCACTAATAACAGCGAAAACCACTGAAATAACAGTCACAATCTGCAAAGCCTCACTTATAACAGCGAAAACCAGTGAAATAACTGTGGCAATCTGCACAACCTCACTAATAACAGCGAAAACCACTGAAATAACAGTCACAATCTGCAAAGCCTCACTTATAACAGCGAAAACCAGTGAAATAACTGTGGCAATCTGCACAATCTCACTAATAACAGCGAAAACCACTGAAATAACAGTCACAATCTGCAAAGCCTCACTTATAACAGCGAAAACCAGTGAAATAACTGTGGCAATCTGCACAACCTCACTAATAACAGCGAAAACCACTGAAATAACAGTCACAATCTGCAAAGCCTCACTTATAACAGCGAAAACCAGTGAAATAACTGTGGCAATCTGCACAATCTCACTAATAACAGCGAAAACCACTGAAAT
The DNA here is from genome assembly GCA_963971475.1 of Chrysops caecutiens. NCBI lineage: Eukaryota > Metazoa > Arthropoda > Insecta > Diptera > Tabanidae > Chrysops > Chrysops caecutiens. Next base: position 5,944 of record CAXASF010000512.1, on the reverse strand, counting down.
AACAGTCACAATCTGCAAAGCCTCACTTATAACAGCGAAAACCAGTGAAATAACTGTGGCAATCTGCACAACCTCACTAATAACAGCGAAAACCACTGAAATAACAGTCACAATCTGCAAAGCCTCACTAATAACAGCGAAAACCAGTGAAATAACTGTGGCAATCTGCACAACCTCACTAATAACAGCGAAAACCACTGAAATAACAGTCACAATCTGCAAAGCCTCACTAACAACAGCGAAAACCAGTGAAATAACTGTGGCAATCTGCACAACCTCACTAATAACAGCGAAAACCACTGAAATAACAGTCACAATCTGCAAAGCCTCACTAATAACAGCGAAAACCAGTGAAATAACTGTGGCAATCTGCACAACCTCACTAATAACAGCGAAAACCACTGAAATAACAGTCACAATCTGCAAAGCCTCACTAATAACAGCGAAAACCAGTGAAATAACTGTGGCAATCTGCACAACCTCACTAATAACAGCGAAAACCACTGAAATAACAGTCACAATCTGCAAAGCCTCACTCATAACAGCGAAAACCAGTGAAATAACTGTGACAATCTGCACAACCTCACTAATAACAGCGAAAACCACTGAAATAACAGTCACAATCTGCAAAGCCTCACTAATAACAGCGAAAACCACTGAAATAACTGTGGCAATCTGCACAATCTCACTAATAACAGCGAAAACCACTGAAATAACAGTCACAATCTGCAAAGCCTCACTTATAACAGCGAAAACCAGTGAAATAACTGTGGCAATCTGCACAACCTCACTAATAACAGCGAAAACCACTGAAATAACAGTCACAATCTGCAAAGCCTCACTTGTAACAGCGAAAACCAGTGAAATAACTGTGGCAATCTGCACAACCTCACTAATAACAGCGAAAACCACTGAAATAACAGTCACAATCTGCAAAGCCTCACTTATAACAGCGAAAACCAGTGAAATAACTGTGGCAATCTGCACAACCTCACTAATAACAGCGAAAACCACTGAAATAACAGTCACAATCTGCAAAGCCTCACTAATAACAGCGAAAACCAGTGAAATAACTGTGGCAATCTGCACAACCTCACTAATAACAGCGAAAACCACTGAAATAACAGTCACAATCTGCAAAGCCTCACTAATAACAGCGAAAACCACTGAAATAACTGTGGCAATCTGCACAACCTCACTAATAACAGCGAAAACCACTGAAATAACAGTCACAATCTGCAAAGCCTCACTAATAACAGCGAAAACCAGTGAAATAACTGTGGCAATCTGCACAACCTCACTAATAACAGCGAAAACCACTGAAATAACAGTCACAATCTGCAAAGCCTCACTAATAACAGCGAAAACCAGTGAAATAACTGTGGCAATCTGCACAACCTCACTAATAACAGCGAAAACCACTGAAATAACAGTCACAATCTGCAAAGCCTCACTAATAACAGCGAAAACCAGTGAAATAACTGTGGCAATCTGCACAACCTCACTAATAACAGCGAAAACCACTGAAATAACAGTCACAATCTGCAAAGCCTCACTAATAACAGCGAAAACCACTGAAATAACTGTGGCAATCGGCACAACCTCACTAATAACAGCGAAAACCACTGAAATAACAGTCACAATCTGCAAAGCCTCACTAATAACAGCGAAAAGCACTGAAATAACTGTGGCAATCTGCACAACCTCACTAATAACAGCGAAAACCACTGAAATAACAGTCACAATCTGCAAAGCCTCACTTATAACAGCGAAAACCAGTGAAATAACTGTGGCAATCTGCACAACCTCACTAATAACAGCGAAAACCACTGAAATAACAGTCACAATCTGCAAAGCCTCACTAATAACAGCGAAAACCAGCTGAAATAACTGTGGCAATCTGCACAATCTCACTAATAACAGCGAAAACCACTGAAATAACAGTCACAATCTGCAAAGCCTCACTTATAACAGCGAAAACCAGTGAAATAACTGTGGCAATCTGCACAACCTCACTAATAACAGCGAAAACCACTGAAATAACAGTCACAATCTGCAAAGCCTCACTTATAACAGCGAAAACCAGTGAAATAACTGTGGCAATCTGCACAACCTCACTAATAACAGCGAAAACCACTGAAATAACAGTCACAATCTGCAAAGCCTCACTTATAACAGCGAAAACCAGTGAAATAACTGTGGCAATCTGCACAACCTCACTAATAACAGCGAAAACCACTGAAATAACAGTCACAATCTGCAAAGCCTCACTAATAACAGCGAAAACCAGTGAAATAACTGTGGCAATCTGCACAACCTCACTAATAACAGCGAAAACCACTGAAATAACAGTCACAATCTGCAAAGCCTCACTAATAACAGCGAAAACCACGTGAAATAACTGTGGCAATCTGCACAACCTCACTAATAACAGCGAAAACCACTGAAATAACAGTCACAATCTGCAAAGCCTCACTAATAACAGCGAAAACCAGAGAAATAACTGTGGCAATCTGCACAACCTCACTAATAACAGCGAAAACCACTGAAATAACAGTCACAATCTGCAAAGCCTCACTAATAACAGCGAAAACCAGTGAAATAACTGTGGCAATCTGCACAACCTCACTAATAACAGCGAAAACCACTGAAATAACAGTCACAATCTGCAAAGCCTCACTAATAACAGCGAAAACCAGTGAAATAACTGTGGCAATCTGCACAACCTCACTAATAACAGCGAAAACCACTGAAGTAACAGTCACAATCTGCAAAGCCTCACTAATAACAGCGAAAACCACTGAAATAACTGTGGCAATCGGCACAACCTCACTAATAACAGCGAAAACCACTGACATAACAGTCACAATCTGCAAAGCCTCACTAATAACAGCGAAAAGCACTGAAATAACTGTGGCAATCTGCACAACCTCACTAATAACAGCGAAAACCACTGAAATAACAGTCACAATCTGCAAAGCCTCACTAATAACAGCGAAAACCAGTGAAATAACTGTGGCAATCTGCACAACCTCACTAATAACAGCGAAAACCACTGAAATAACAGTCACAATCTGCAAAGCCTCACTTATAACAGCGAAAACCAGTGAAATAACTGTGGCAATCTGCACAACCTCACTAATAACAGCGAAAACCACTGAAATAACAGTCACAATCTGCAAAGCCTCACTAATAACAGCGAAAACCAGTGAAATAACTGTGGCAATCTGCACAACCTCACTAATAACAGCGAAAACCACTGAAATAACAGTCACAATCTGCAAAGCCTCACTAATAACAGCGAAAACCAGTGAAATAACTGTGGCAATCTGCACAACCTCACTAATAACAGCGAAAACCACTGAAATAACAGTCACAATCTGCAAAGCCTCACTCATAACAGCGAAAACCAGTGAAATAACTGTGGCAATCTGCACAACCTCACTAATAACAGCGAAAACCACTGAAATAACAGTAACAATCTGCAAAGCCTCACTAATAACAGCGAAAACCAGTGAAATAACTGTGGCAATCTGCACAACCTCACTAATAACAGCGAAAACCACTGAAATAACAGTCACAATCTGCAAAGCTTCACTAATAACAGCGAAAACCAGTGAAATAACTGTGGCAATCTGCACAACCTCACTAATAACAGCGAAAACCACTGAAATAACAGTCACAATCTGCAAAGCCTCACTTATAACAGCGAAAACCAGTGAAATAACTGTGGCAATCTGCACAACCTCACTAATAACAGCGAAAACCACTGAAATAACAGTCACAATCTGCAAAGCCTCACTAATAACAGCGAAAACCAGTGAAATAACTGTGGCAATCTGCACAACCTCACTAAAAACAGCGAAAACCACTGAAATAACAGTCACAATCTGCAAAGCCTCACTAATAACAGCGAAAACCAGTGAAATAACTGTGGCAATCTGCACAACCTCACTAATAACAGCGAAAACCACTGAAATAACAGTCACAATCTGCAAAGCCTCACTAATAACAGCGAAAACCACTGAAATAACTGTGGCAATCTGCACAACCTCACTAATAACAGCGAAAACCACTGAAATAACAGTCACAATCTGCAAAGCCTCACTTATAACAGCGAAAACCAGTGAAATAACTGTGGCAATCTGCACAACCTCACTAATAACAGCGAAAACCACTGAAATAACAGTCACAATCTGCAAAGCCTCACTAATAACAGCGAAAACCAGTGAAATAACTGTGGCAATCTGCACAACCTCACTAATAACAGCGAAAACCACTGAAATAACAGTCACAATCTGCAAAGCCTCACTAATAACAGCGAAACCAGTGAAATAACTGTGGCAATCTGCACAATCTCACTAATAACAGCGAGAACCACTGAAATAACAGTCACAATCTGCAAAGCCTCACTAATAACAGCGAAAACCAGTGATATAACTGTGGCAATCTGCACAACCTCACTAATAACAGCGAAAACCACTGAAATAACAGTCACAATCTGCAAAGCCTCACTAATAACAGCGAAAACCAGTGAAATAACTGTGGATATCTGCACAACCTCACTAATAACAGCGAAAACCACTGAAATAACAGTCACAATCTGCAAAGCCTGACTTATAACAGCGAAAACCAGTGAAATAACTGTGGCAATCTGCAGAACCTCACTAATAACAGCAAAAACCACTGAAATAACAGTCACAATCTGCAAAGCCTCACTATAACAGCGAAAACCAGTGAAATAACTGTGGCAATCTGCACAACCTCACTAATAACAGCGAAAACCACTGAAATAACAGTCACAATCTGCAAAGCCTCACTCATAACAGCGAAAACCAGTGAAATAACTGTGGCAATCTGCACAACCTCACTAATAACAGCGAAAACCACTGAAATAACAGTCACAATCTGCAAAGCCTCACTAATAACAGCGAAAACCAGTGAAATAACTGTGGCAATCTGCACAACCTCACTAATAACAGCGAAAACCACTGAAATAGCTGTCACAATCTGCAAAGCCTCACTAATAACAGCGAAAACCAGTGAAATAACTGTGGCAATCTGCACAACCTCACTAATAACAGCGAAAACCACTGAAATAACAGTCACAATCTGCAAAGCCTCACTAATAACAGCGAAAACCAGTGAAATAACTGTGGCAATCTGCACAACCTCACTAATAACAGCGAAAACCACTGAAATAACAGTCACAATCTGCAAAGCCTCACTAATAACAGCGAAAACCAGTGAAATAACTGTGGCAATCTGCACAACCTCACTAATAACAGCGAAAACCACTGAAATAACAGTCACAATCTGCAAAGCCTCACTAATAACAGCGAAAACCAGTGAAATAACTGTGGCAATCTGCACAACCTCACTAATAACAGCGAAAACCACTGAAATAACAGTCACAATCTGCAAAGCCTCACTAATAACAGCGAAAACCAGTGAAATAACTGTGGCAATCTGCACAACCTCACTAATAACAGCGAAAACCACTGAAATAACAGTCACAATCTGCAAAGCCTCACTAATAACAGCGAAAACCAGTGAAATAACTGTGGCAATCTGCACAACCTCACTAATAACAGCGAAAACCACTGAAATAACAGTCACAATCTGCAAAGCCTCACTAATAACAGCGAAAACCAGTGAAATAACTGTGGCAATCTGCACAACCTCACTAATAACAGCGAAAACCACTGAAATAACAGTCACAATCTGCAAAGCCTCACTAATAACAGCGAAAACCAGTGAAATAACTGTGGCAATCTGCACAACCTCACTAATAACAGCGAAAACCACTGAAATAACAGTCACAATCTGCAAAGCCTCACTAATAACAGCGAAAACCACTGAAATAACTGTGGCAATCTGCACAACCTCACTAATAACAGCGAAAACCACTGAAATAACAGTCACAATCTGCAAAGCCTCACTA
>CAXASF010000509.1:35000-37500 GCA_963971475.1 Chrysops caecutiens | reverse complement strand
AGGAAACGCCAATTCATACGCCTCGACAGGATAAAATTGGAGGGTCGCCAAGACAGGAGTTTATACTCAAAATGAGGACAGAAGAGGATGCCGCACTCACCAAATGCAGAAAAGCACTGCGGGAGATAAAAATGGCAATCAAGAAGCAAAGGAATATATCCAAGATTGTTCAAGACAGTGTGGACGAAATGTCGGAACTTTTCGAAGTCATCACAACCTGCCGCAAATCGTGGCAAAAGGCGGAGAAGGAGACCAAAAAGGCTGCCATACGAAATGGGCACTCGGAAGTCGAAACACCAAACACAAGCAAGAGGGCGGCGACAAGCCCAATTAACCAGGATGCGGAAAAAAGAGCACGCGAAAGGGGACCCGAACCCGAGAAAGAGGAGTGGCAAGTTTCTGGAAAAAGACGCAGACCCACCAACGATAAACCCAAGGCACGAAACGGGACGAGTTCGGTATCCGATGCTGGGCTGGTGGGGGCCCCAAAAGCAGCAGAAAAGAAGAAAAGAGCAAAAGGACGTGACACAAAATACAAGTCAGACGCGGTACTGATTAAACCAACTGAAGGTCTCAGTTACTCAGAGGTCCTGAAAAATCTTCGTACCAGTTTCCAGCCAGACGAGGCTACAAAAGTAAGAGGTGTTCGAAAGACGCGCACTGGTGCACTCTTGCTCGAACTCGAAAAAGGCGGACGAATAACTCGGGAGCTCTGTGACAAGATCAAGGCAGCAGTGCAAACAAATACAGGGATCACTTGGCTTACACCAAAAGCAACAGTGGAAATTAGAGATCTTGACTCTCTAACAACTAAAGAAGAAGTTGAAAGCGCGGTCAACAAATTACTGCCCTCGAACACAGAAATAAGTGTTGCAATAACCACTCCAAATTCGAGGGAGCAAGTGAAAGCCTATGTTACTATACCAAAAGATTACGAAGGCACCCTAACAGCAGCTGGGAAAATCAAAATAGGGTGGGTGAGAGCCAAAATAAGCATCAGTGAGAGGCTAAAGAGGTGCTTTCGGTGTTTTGGGTATAACCATACGCGGAGAGACTGCAAGGGACCAGACAGAAGTGAAATGAATTTATGCATAAGATGCGGAGAACCGGGCTACAAAATGAAAGAGTGCACGAAAACTCTAAAGTGTTGCCTGTGCAATGAAGCTGGTCATAGTCCCGTAGACCATATACCAGGTTCCGCCAAGTGCAAACTGCGAGAAACAACAAAACAATGAGAGTACTTCAGGCAAATATGCATAGGAGTAAAACGGCTGACTTGCTTCTGGAGCAGTTGGTACTAGAAAAAAAGGTCGATGCGGTCATCTTGTGTGAATTTTACAGACCACGCTCGCAGGGCACCTGGGTGGAAGATGAGAGTGGCACAGCTGCCATCTGGCTTCCGAAGGAAAATTACATTGCTTTGGCCGACAGGGGCATAGGGAAAAGCTACGTTTACATTCGGACTAAAGGACTGACACTTATGAGTTGCTACCTTACACCAAGCGATCGGATTGGAGATTTTGATGACAAGCTGAGTCGTATCGAGGACAAGGCAAGAGAACTGGGCCAGCACGTCATCGTTTCGGTCGATTTTAACGCGAAGGCCGTAGAATGGGGTACAGAAACTACAAACTCCAGAGGAAGGAAAATCCTGGATATGGCTGCCAGGCTGAGCTTAAACATAATTAACACTGGCGACAAAACCACTTTTAGAAGACCGGGATGCAGAGATACAGTGCCTGACATCACCTTGGCATCGGAAACCATCGCGGGGAAAATTACAGGTTGGGAAGTCTTAGAAGATTACACCGGCAGTGATCATCAGTATATAGTCTACTGCATCGGAACAGGAAATAGCCGTGCACATAGCACTGTAAGTTCAACTAAAGTCTGGAACGTGCAAAAGCTAAAGGCGGAGGCATTCTTACGCAAGGTGGACAAAGAGCAAATCCCCACAGTCGACAATACAGATGCCGAAACTCTCGTCCGAGCAACAATGCGGAGTATCACACGAGCTTGCAACTCTTCGATGCCAAGGCTAAGCAAAAATCGTGGTACGAGGAAAGCTGTATACTGGTGGACAGAAGAAATTGCGCAGCTCAGATCAGTATGCCTCAGAAGTCGCAGAAAGTACACCAGGGCAAGGCGCACGAATGCCGCCGTAGCTGAAGCTGAGAGCTACAAAAACGCTAGAATTGAGCTGAGAACTGCCATAGCCAAAAGCAAGCGGAAAAAATGGGAGAAACTTCGAAAAAATCTTAACACGAACCCCTGGGACCTCGGATATAAGATCGCATTGCGAAAACTAGGAGCAAAGCCGCCACGGATTGACTTGCCAACAGACGTAGTCACCAATATCGTAAATAATTTATTCCCTTCGCATGAAAGCCGTGGAGAGGATGCGGTTTTAAGCCCGGAGCCACCCCCGCTTTTTACGCATGACGAACTTAAAACAGCAGTCGGTACAGTGAAGAAGAACAAGGCACCAGGGCCCGACGGG
>CAXASF010000509.1:20000-22500 GCA_963971475.1 Chrysops caecutiens | reverse complement strand
TAAGTTCAAAACAGTACTCCTCGCGGGCCTGGCCAGTGTGAAACATCCACATACGACAGAGGACAGGTCGCTGGCGGAGAAAGCCGTTAAGGATTCCATGAACCTTCTTCATAGGGCATGCGAAGCGGCGATGCCACGCAGGAGACCCAGGCATAGCAAACGCCCCGTGTACTGGTGGACGACCGAAATAGCTGAACTACGGAGAACTTGCCTGCGCGTGAGACGGAAAGCGCAAAGGGCCAAGAACCGGGGGGAGGCAAGTGCCCTCTCCCCCGAGTACAAAACCGCTAAGAAGGTGCTACGATCCACCATAAGGCGCAGCAAGGTAGCACAATGGCGGAGGCTGGCGGAGGAAGTAAATGCGGACCCCTGGGGACTTGGGTACAAGATTGTGACTAAGAAACTGGGAGCGATGGCACCAAGACCCACCATGGAGGCAGAAGTCATGGTTCATATCGTGAACGCGCTCTTCCCGACGCACCCAATCAGAGAGAGAGAAGTGGAAGACGTCGGAAACATACCTTTGTTCACCGAGGAGGAGCTGATGGTAGCAATAAATTCCCTCCGCAACGGGAAAGCCCCAGGACCAGACGGAATTCCCAGCGAAGCGCTAAAGAAGGCGCTCGGGGCGTGCCCCGAAATCCTGCTGGGAATGTACAACACGTGTTTGAAGGCAGGACTGTTTTATTCCCCCTGGAAGATAGGAAGACTTGTGCTGATTAACAAGGGCAAAGGAGATGTACTGGCATCATCATCGTACCGCCCACTATGCATGCTAGACACCGCGGGTAAAGTGCTTGAAAAACTGCTGCAGCCCCGTCTATTATCGGCAATCCGGACAGCAGGGGACCTATGCGAACGTCAATATGGCTTCCGCCGGGGACGGTGCACTATTGATGCGATAAATGAGGTCGTTGAAGCGGTTCATAGAGCTGAGAGGGGTAATCACCATTCACGCCGAATGGTCTTATTAGTGACACTAGATGTTAAGAATGCATTCAACTCGCCAAGGTGGTGCGACATTCTCGATGCGTTGGAGAAAACTTTCCAAGTGCCGGGATACCTACTCCGTATGATGAAGGACTATCTGAGTGATCGAGCGCTGGAGTATGAGACTGTGGAAGGCATCCGCAGAAAGACTATAACAGCGGGGGCGGCGCAAGGGTCTATTCTCGGCCCGGATCTGTGGAATATTTCCTACGATAGCCTCTTGCGACTAGAGATGCCAGAAGAGACGCGCTTGGTTGGCTACGCGGACGATGTCGTAGCGTTGATTGCTGCGCGCACCTACGAGTTGGCGCAACTTAAACTCAACCAAGTCATGCGGAGGGTGAACAGCTGGATGAGCGAGCATGAACTTTCGTTAGCTGCAGCCAAGACGGAAATCGTAATCCTCACGAAAAGGAGGATCGAGAAGGCTCTGCCCATTGTAGTGGGAGATGAGCATATGCAGACAAAGCCTGCCGCTAAGTATCTGGGGGTGACAATGGACACTAAGCTCACTTTCGGAGAACACATTCGGCGGACGGCAGACAAGGCGGCGTTAATAACAACATATTTGAGCAGGATAATGGCTAACACCCATGGGCCAATGCCGGCGAAACGGCGACTATTGATGAGCACGGTGCAGTCCATACTTCTATACGGCGCTGAGATATGGGGCGCCAGAATGAAAATCGAACGCTACAGGAAGCGCCTGGCCTCCGTACAAAGGAGGGGGGCTCTTAGAGTAACTTGTGCTTACCGCACAGTCTCTGAGCCGGCAGTCCTTGTCATTGCTGGAGTCATACCCGTAGGTCTACTAGCATTAGAGCGAAAGGCGATCTATAGAAGGAAAAGCGAGGTGGGAAGAGCCCGGGCAAGTACAGAAGAGAGAGCCCACACCTTGAGAAAATGGCAAGACTTATGGAGCACGGAGTCTAGAGGCAGATGGACGGCCCGACTTATCCCGCAGATTGAACCATGGGTGGGACGCGCGCATGGAGAAGTGTCGTACTACATGACGCAGTTCCTCAGCGGTCATGGGTGTTTTAGATCATACCTACATAACATGGGCAGGGCTGATTCACCAGAATGCCAGTACTGCGGGGTGGAAAAAGACGACGCAGAGCACACGCTGTTTTACTGTGAACGATGGGTGCAGCGAAGAGAAGAGATTGAAGCCGAGGTCGGTAGACTGACGGCCGAAAATATAGTGGGCCACATGCTTATGACGGAGGACAGGTGGAGAATGATACAAGGATACATTGAAGATGTCCTCCGCACAAAGCACAGAGAGGGTGAAATGCAGAGGGACCATCAGCCATTAGAGGTTAGAGCTTAGGAATTTCAATAGATGTAAGCCCATAAATAGCAGATGTGTGGTAGCAGTAGTTTAAGGCGATACATGGAGTGTAGATGTCATGGCGAGATGATATCTGACGGCTTGTTGCAGAGGTTAAGATTAGGGTGGTTCTTCCGCCTGTCTGGCGCGTGATAAAGAAGTGCTTGAAAAAACCTC
>CAXASF010000507.1:25000-30000 GCA_963971475.1 Chrysops caecutiens | reverse complement strand
TTTTTTCAAAGGTCTTAGGAATGGCGGATAATTTGGCAATCGGTCTATAATTCGATGCCTCCGTCTTGGATCCTTTCTTATGAATTGGAATCAAGAAACCGGCCTTCCAGCACTCTGGAACAATTCCGGATTGGATGGAGGAGTTAAAAAGTTTGCACAAAGGAGGAGCAAGGACAGATGCACATTTTTTAAGTATAATAGGTGGAATACCGTCGGGACCGGGAGAGAAGTCATCCTTGAGGCGTGAAAGCTCTACTAGGACTTCCTCCTCAGTGATAAGGAGATCAGGGAAGTTGGAGGGGGAAGAAAACGGGGCAGGATTGAGAGCCGTGAAATATTGTATGTCTGGCTCAAACTGACCATCAGAGTAGTTAGCTGAGAACAAACATGCGAACGAGTTTGATATAGGTTGAGGATCATCATACTCCATGCCAAGGTATGAAATGGACTGTGGATAGGAGTCTCCTTTGCGTTTCCTTTTAGAATTCACGAAGGAGAAAAATAGCTGGGGGTTGGAGGTAAGGTTACATTGCACCAACGTTAGATATCTGCTATACTGAACATTGACCAACGAAACAAAGTCACTATAAGAAGCACGAAAGCGTTCATAGTCATCATGAGCACCGGAGCGAAGATATTTTTTCCAGTAAGCGTTTCGTGTATTCCTCAGAGACTTAACTTCACTGGAGTACCAGGGAGGCGAGCAGTCTGGGCGGGGAGGAGGAGAGAATGGAGTTGAGGTAGCGATGGATTCGTGTAGGGCTGCGTAGAAAGAATTGACGGAGTCATGGGAGCAGTAGTTCTGGTATACTATATCATGGCAGAACATATTAAGACTAGCCGAAAGAAGATGGAAGTTAGTTCGGCGAAAGTTAAAGCGCGGAGGCAAAGGAAGGGAGTTAGAATGCGTGGGCGTAGTAGGAGTGACATTAATGGTAAGAGGTGGGTGGTGCTGATCAACGTTGCAAAGAAGATTAGTGCTGGGAAAGACATTCACGCTACTCGGGTCATTTGAAAAAACCAGGTCTAGCAAGCGCTGGTTCGAATTTTTGACCGGGTTGATCTGGAATAAGTAGTTAGAGGAGATAGTGTCGATAAATGTAGATTCAGATGATCCGGAGAGGGATGTAGCCGAAAAATAATTGGTTTCCGAATCCGCGGACCAAACTATATTCGGAAGGTTAAAGTCACCGATGAGCAGTATATGATCTTTATCAGTAGAGGAGTCAACCAGTGAATCTAATATAGCAGACAGTTGCATGTATACACTTTCATCGGATCGGGGGGGGATATAGGTGGTAATGAGGATAAGGTTGTACATCGGGTAGCGGATTTTAATCGATAGGAGTTCCAGGGGTTCACAAGAGGTGGTAGGAATGATGGATGCATTGAGAGAGGACCGCACAGCGATTAATACACCGCCTCCCCGACGATCGGGGTCACCAAGGCAGCGGTCTTTACGAAACAAGGTGAAATCATGCCCGAAGATCTCATGGTCATGGATATTGGAGCAGAGCCAGGTTTCAGTAAGGGAAATAACGTCATGTGGTAAGGTGTGGGAAGAGAGGAAGGTTGACTGCGTCTTAGTACGAAGACCTCTTACGTTTTGATAGTAGATAGAGAGGGAGGGGAGTTTTTTCTTGGTGAAGAGGAGACTGGAGAAGTAGCAGGAGCAGCAGTAGTTTTGCTAGAACTACTGGAGGTATGTCCTCTTGGAAGAAACTCCTTGATAAACACGTCTTTTGGCCAGTTGGATTTACAAAGGATGGTATCAAAGAGTGAGGGAGGGACGATAATCTTAAATGATGAGCACCTACCTTCCGAGAGCTTCATAACCTTTATTTTGTTCTGAGCAGCATCTAGTCCAATGACATTAGTAATATGGCAACTAATGTCCTCCGTTGATGTAGAAGGCAAAAGCTCAGTTACAAAGATGGACCGTGTTTTAGGAACCGTCCTCAATGTACTAAGCGCCAACCGTGAATTAATTCTCTGAGTGTTATCAGCTATGATTCCGGATGCCGAGGCGGAATTGGAAAGGGCGCTGACCGATTTTTCTACCGGTGCAACTGCTTGAGTAGAGTTTAGAAAAGAGGGGGAGGCCACGGTAACCAGCAGTGTATCAGACAGACCGAGGGAACCTGGGGGGTTTGAAAGTTCATGGCCAACGTTATTCGTGGAGGAACCTTGGTCAATAGGAGTAATGTTAGGGTGGGTGGGTGGACGGGAAGGGTTCCTAGCTGGGGCTGCAGTTAAACAGTTATCGATTATAGAAGTTCGAGAGGACTCATCTGCCGTCTTAGTATTATTAAGAGGAAGAGCGAGATGTACTGAAGGAGGAAATATGGTTTCGTTACCAGTGGGATCGGTAGAGGTGGACGCACCATCATTTTCGTGGCATTGTGGAGAGAAGGCTATTAGTGGCGGGCCATGAGGTACCGTTAGGGCAGGTTTTTTTGACCTTGTAGTCATAGTTCTAGAAGTCGGCAGTGGTTGTGTAGCAGGCGAGGGCCTGGGAGGGTCCTGCCGAGGGTGAGCCATCGGAGAGTCGAAACTCTTTAGGGATTCAAAAGAGGAAATGACGGAACTATGAATGCGGGCCGCTTCTGTGAGGGTAGAACCAAGCCTTCGCAGGTCCGATTCAATATCAAGGAGATGGGAGGAGAGGGCACTCAGGGTGAACTTTCGGCACCGCGAGCAGTACCAATAGATACCAGAGTCCTTTGAGTCAATTCTATCAGCTATTCCGCCCGTTAAGCCAACGCATTTAGGGTGGAAGTATCCACCACAAAAACCGTGGCAGGATAAGAGCCTATCAGAACTTTTGTCCTTGCAGGTCACGGCGGCACAAACCAACGTCATAGTAACGATGTTAGATCGGTAATCCAGCGTAACACTGAGTATAATACAATACTAAACTACTTTAGGATTGGGAGATTATAGCTAAAACTTAGAAAGTTAAGTTGGGTAAGTCTTAGTAAATACAATATTAAATATATAAAAGAATATTAAACTACTTAAGAATTGTACTTAACTATTAGAATTGTGTTTTGTACTTGACTATTTTAGAATTGTAAGTGTAGGTTAAAACTATAGCAAATATAAACTTAATAACTAAGATGAATAAAGTTCAAGCCTGGCAAGTCCTAGGTGTGCAGCAGTAGTCGACAGTTCCGTGAGGTGAACAAATACTTGAACAGCAATTCGAGCCTGGCAATACTTGGCTCAGCGATGGGACGTAGAATAACAGATTCCGTGGATATTTAACTCAGGTCAGTTAAACAAACGGAAAACACTCACTTCGTCACGGAAAAAGTTGGAAAAATTGATTTTTGAAACTTGACAAAACTTTGTGATGAATAATAGTTTCCATTAAAATCCTTAAACAATTTAATATATCTAAATATACATTTGACTTGCAAGTTAGCACTAAAATGCAATAAGACAATTGATTGTCACAGTCACTTTTAATTTTCAAAGAAAATATTTCCACTTATAAAAAGTTTGTATTAATCAGTTAACCAAAGAATTTCTAATGGATAATAGATCAAATAAACACTTGATTTGGTTTAAAATTGACAAAATTGATTTAAACTGACTAACTTGAATTTAAACTGATTTCACTTTCTGAGATAAGCGAGTAAAAACAGGAGCGATTAAGAGAGCGACCACACTCAAAATTGATCATTATTACTATTATTATAATTATTATTATTATTATTATTATTATAATTATTATTATGATTATTATTATTATTATTATTATTACTAGTATTATTATTATTATAATTATGATTATTATTATTCTTATTATTATTATTATTATTATTACTAGAGGGACGCTCCCTGCTCGCTACGCTCGCCAACCCCCTCCGTTCGCTATGCTCACTCTAATAGCTCGTGCATGGCGCTATATACACAGTAGCATTGTAAGTAAAATGGTTTTTTAGTTCAGACTGTAGTAGCAATCATTTCAGCTCATTTTGCACGTCAAAGTCAAAGTACATCTATATTGAATGAGGTCCTATCTATAATTATCGAAAACCTTGCGAGTGCGGTTGCGGATCTTAAAAGATCTGAAAATTTTCTCATACAAAATACTTTTTGTAAGAATTCTTTCATCTTCTGCCAAATGACCTTGGTCTTGTGTTTCAGAAATACATATAGACACGCAATCGACCGAACGATCTAACTCTATTGGCTACAACATACAATTATCGGTGAGAAAATATAGGTAGTTTGAGTAAGATTCCTTCTTTTTGAAATGTTTGGGATTTATGGGATTTATTAATTGTCATCGCAAAAGCCAGAATAACGGGAAATTGAGTTTTTTGAAAGGAAAAAGACAGAAGTGTACTTGTATAATTAAGGTTTATTTGTGGTGTCAAAATACGTATGTTTCGGAAAACTCCTGCTAAAATCTCATCATCCAAACAATTTTCTTTTGCATTTGTACTAAACGAATAGGTGTACCATTGACCAAGCAAGTCATGTCCCGCACTCAAATTACGAAAAAGTAAAAGCATGCAATTTGGTTTTGAAAATAAATTTGTGGGATCGCGAACCCACTTACATCAACTGAGCTTAAAATTCCACTGGAAAAATATTTTTCTCTCTATAATCATCACTCAAGATGTAATCGGAACTCAAATCTATTCGTTCCTCTCCGGACAGACTGTTAAAGATTTCTGCATCGATGAAAGTGCAGTTTTCATATTTGGGTGCTAATATAACCGAATTGAGAATATCATTAGACTTTATGGTTTCAGATACATTGCCATAAGTATCTGAATTCACGAAGTTGCTAACTAAATGGGAAGGAATTTCAATAACATCTTGGCTGTAATCTGGAAATGTGGGTTAATTTCCATTACCAAGAGATTCAAGAAATTAAATGAATTCAATCTCATGAGGTAAAGCTCTCATGTTTTGAGTAAGAGTTATTTTGTGGAATTTTGAAAATTCGGACCATGAAGTAAGGCAAGTCTCAATAAGTGGTA
>CAXASF010000506.1:0-47865 GCA_963971475.1 Chrysops caecutiens | reverse complement strand
GTCACAATCTGCAAAGCCTCACTAATAACAGCGAAAACCACTGAAACAACAGTCACAATCTGCAAAGCCTCACTAATAACAGCGAAAACCACTGAAATAACAGTCACAATCTGCAAAGCCTCACTAATAACAGCGAAAACCAGTGAAATAACTGTGGCAATCTGCACAATCTCACTAATAACAGCGAAAACCACTGAAATAACAGTCACAATCTGCAAAGCCTCACTAATAACAGCGAAAACCAGTGAAATAACAGTCACAATCTGCAAAGCCTCACTAATAACAGCGAAAACCAGTGAAATAACTGTGGCAATCTGCACAATCTCACTAATAACAGCGAAAACCACTGAAATAACAGTCACAATCTGCAAAGCCTCACTAATAACAGCGAAAACCAGTGAAATAACTGTGGCAATCTGCAAAGCCTCACTAATAACAGCGAAAACCACTGAAATAACAGTCACAATCTGCAAAGCCTCACTAATAACAGCGAAAACCAGTGAAATAACTGTGGCAATCTGCACAATCTCACTAATAACAGCGAAAACCACTGAAATAACAGTCACAATCTGCAAAGCCTCACTAATAACAGCGAAAACCAGTGAAATAACTGTGGCAATCTGCACAACCTCACTAATAACAGCGAAAACCACTGAAATAACTGTGGCAATCTGCACAACCTCACTAATAACAGCGAAAACCACTGAAATAACAGTCACAATCTGCAAAGCCTCACTAATAACAGCGAAAACCAGTGAAATAACTGTGGCAATCTGCACAATCTCACTAATAACAGCGAAAACCACTGAAATAACAGTCACAATCTGCAAAGCCTCACTAATAACAGCGAAAACCACTGAAATAACAGTCACAATCTGCAAAGCCTCACTAATAACAGCGAAAACCACTGAAATAACAGTCACAATCTGCAAAGCCTCACTAATAACAGCGAAAACCAGTGAAATAACTGTGGCAATCTGCACAATCTCACTAATAACAGCGAAAACCAGTGAAATAACAGTCACAATCTGCAAAGCCTCACTAATAACAGCGAAAACCAGTGAAATAACTGTGGCAATCTGCACAATCTCACTAATAACAGCGAAAACCACTGAAATAACAGTCACAATCTGCAAAGCCTCACTAATAACAGCGAAAACCAGTGAAATAACTGTGGCAATCTGCACAACCTCACTAATAACAGCGAAAACCACTGAAATAACAGTCACAATCTGCAAAGCCTCACTAATAACAGCGAAAACCAGTGAAATAACTGTGGCAATCTGCACAACCTCACTAATAACAGCGAAAACCACTGAAATAACCGTCACAATCTGCAAAGCCTCACTAATAACAGCGAAAACCAGTGAAATAACTGTGGCAATCTGCACAACCTCACTAATAACAGCGAAAACCACTGAAATAACAGTCACAATCTGCAAAGCCTCACTAATAACAGCGAAAACCAGTGAAATAACTGTGGCAATCTGCAAAGCCTCACTAATAACAGCGAAAACCACTGAAATAACAGTCACAATCTGCAAAGCCTCACTAATAACAGCGAAAACCAGTGAAATAACTGTGGCAATCTGCACAATCTCACTAATAACAGCGAAAACCACTGAAATAACAGTCTCAATCTGCAAAGCCTCACTAATAACAGCGAAAACCAGTGAAATAACTGTGGCAATCTGCACAACCTCACTAATAACAGCGAAAACCACTGAAATAACAGTCACAATCTGCAAAGCCTCACTAATAACAGCGAAAACCAGTGAAATAACTGTGGCAATCTGCACAATCTCACTAATAACAGCGAAAACCACTGAAATAACAGTCACAATCTGCAAAGCCTCACTAATAACAGCGAAAACCAGTGAAATAACAGTCACAATCTGCAAAGCCTCACTAATAACAGCGAAAACCAGTGAAATAACTGTGGCAATCTGCACAATCTCACTAATAACAGCGAAAACCACTGAAATAACAGTCACAATCTGCAAAGCCTCACTAATAACAGCGAAAACCAGTGAAATAACTGTGGCAATCTGCAAAGCCTCACTAATAACAGCGAAAACCACTGAAATAACAGTCACAATCTGCAAAGCCTCACTAATAACAGCGAAAACCAGTGAAATAACTGTGGCAATCTGCACAATCTCACTAATAACAGCGAAAACCAGTGAAATAACAGTCACAATCTGCAAAGCCTCACTAATAACAGCGAAAACCAGTGAAATAACTGTGGCAATCTGCACAATCTCACTAATAACAGCGAAAACCACTGAAATAACAGTCACAATCTGCAAAGCCTCACTAATAACAGCGAAAACCAGTGAAATAACTGTGGCAATCTGCACAACCTCACTAATAACAGCGAAAACCACTGAAATAACAGTCACAATCTGCAAAGCCTCACTAATAACAGCGAAAACCAGTGAAATAACTGTGGCAATCTGCACAACCTCACTAATAACAGCGAAAACCACTGAAATAACAGTCACAATCTGCAAAGCCTCACTAATAACAGCGAAAACCAGTGAAATAACTGTGGCAATCTGCACAACCTCACTAATAACAGCGAAAACCACTGAAATAACAGTCACAATCTGCAAAGCCTCACTAATAACAGCGAAAACCAGTGAAATAACTGTGGCAATCTGCAAAGCCTCACTAATAACAGCGAAAACCACTGAAATAACAGTCACAATCTGCAAAGCCTCACTAATAACAGCGAAAACCAGTGAAATAACTGTGGCAATCTGCACAATCTCACTAATAACAGCGAAAACCACTGAAATAACAGTCACAATCTGCAAAGCCTCACTAATAACAGCGAAAACCAGTGAAATAACTGTGGCAATCTGCACAACCTCACTAATAACAGCGAAAACCACTGAAATAACAGTCACAATCTGCAAAGCCTCACTAATAACAGCGAAAACCAGTGAAATAACTGTGGCAATCTGCACAATCTCACTAATAACAGCGAAAACCACTGAAATAACAGTCACAATCTGCAAAGCCTCACTAATAACAGCGAAAACCAGTGAAATAACAGTCACAATCTGCAAAGCCTCACTAATAACAGCGAAAACCAGTGAAATAACTGTGGCAATCTGCACAATCTCACTAATAACAGCGAAAACCACTGAAATAACAGTCACAATCTGCAAAGCCTCACTAATAACAGCGAAAACCAGTGAAATAACTGTGGCAATCTGCACAATCTCACTAATAACAGCGAAAACCACTGAAATAACAGTCACAATCTGCAAAGCCTCACTAATAACAGCGAAAACCAGTGAAATAACTGTGGCAATCTGCACAACCTCACTAATAACAGCGAAAACCACTGAAATAACAGTCACAATCTGCAAAGCCTCACTAATAACAGCGAAAACCAGTGAAATAACTGTGGCAATCTGCACAACCTCACTAATAACAGCGAAAACCACTGAAATAACAGTCACAATCTGCAAAGCCTCACTAATAACAGCGAAAACCAGTGAAATAACTGTGGCAATCTGCACAATCTCACTAATAACAGCGAAAACCACTGAAATAACAGTCACAATCTGCAAAGCCTCACTAATAACAGCGAAAACCACTGAAATAACAGTCACAATCTGCAAAGCCTCACTAATAACAGCGAAAACCAGTGAAATAACTGTGGCAATCTGCACAACCTCACTAATAACAGCGAAAACCACTGAAATAACAGTCACAATCTGCAAAGCCTCACTAATAACAGCGAAAACCACTGAAATAACAGTCACAATCTGCAAAGCCTCACTAATAACAGCGAAAACCACTGAAATAACAGTCACAATCTGCAAAGCCTCACTAATAACAGCGAAAACCAGTGAAATAACAGTCACAATCTGCAAAGCCTCACTAATAACAGCGAAAACCAGTGAAATAACTGTGGCAATCTGCACAATCTCACTAATAACAGCGAAAACCACTGAAATAACAGTCACAATCTGCAAAGCCTCACTAATAACAGCGAAAACCACTGAAATAACTGTGGCAATCTGCACAATCTCACTAATAACAGCGAAAACCAGTGAAATAACTGTGGCAATCTGCACAACCTCACTAATAACAGCGAAAACCACTGAAATAACAGTCACAATCTGCAAAGCCTCACTAATAACAGCGAAAACCAGTGAAATAACTGTGGCAATCTGCACAACCTCACTAATAACAGCGAAAACCACTGAAATAACAGTCACAATCTGGGAAGCCTCACTAATAACAGCGAAAACCAGTGAAATAACTGTGGCAATCTGCACAACCTCACTAATAACAGCGAAAACCAGTGAAATAACTGTGGCAATCTGCACAATCTCACTAATAACAGCAAAAACCACTGAAATAACAGTCACAATCTGCAAAGCCTCACTAATAACAGCGAAAACCAGTGAAATAACTGTGGCAATCTGCACAACCTCACTAATAACAGCGAAAACCACTGAAATAACAGTCACAATCTGCAAAGCCTCACTAATAACAGCGAAAACCAGTGAAATAACTGTGGCAATCTGCACAACCTCACTAATAACAGCGAAAACCACTGAAATAACAGTCACAATCTGCAAAGCCTCACTAATAACAGCGAAAACCAGTGAAATAACTGTGGCAATCTGCACAATCTCACTAATAACAGCGAAAACCACTGAAATAACAGTCACAATCTGCAAAGCCTCACTAATAACAGCGAAAACCAGTGAAATAACTGTGGCAATCTGCACAACCTCACTAATAACAGCGAAAACCAGTGAAATAACTGTGGCAATCTGCACAACCTCACTAATAACAGCGAAAACCACTGAAATAACAGTCACAATCTGCAAAGCCTCACTAATAACAGCGAAAACCAGTGAAATAACTGTGGCAATCTGCACAACCTCACTAATAACAGCGAAAACCAGTGAAATAACTGTGGCAATCTGCAAAACCTCACTAATAACAGCGAAAACCACTGAAATAACAGTCACAATCTGCAAAGCCTCACTAATAACAGCGAAAACCAGTGAAATAACTGTGGCAATCTGCACAATCTCACTAATAACAGCGAAAACCAGTGAAATAACAGTCACAATCTGCAAAGCCTCACTAATAACAGCGAAAACCAGTGAAATAGCTGTGGCAATC
The DNA here is from genome assembly GCA_963971475.1 of Chrysops caecutiens. Taxonomy (NCBI): domain Eukaryota; kingdom Metazoa; phylum Arthropoda; class Insecta; order Diptera; family Tabanidae; genus Chrysops; species Chrysops caecutiens. The sequence goes on along the minus strand of CAXASF010000506.1, from coordinate 42,705 downwards.
TGCACAATCTCACTAATAACAGCGAAAACCACTGAAATAACAGTCACAATCTGCAAAGCCTCACTAATAACAGCGAAAACCAGTGAAATAACTGTGGCAATCTGCACAACCTCACTAATAACAGCGAAAACCACTGAAATAACAGTCACAATCTGCAAAGCCTCACTAATAACAGCGAAAACCAGTGAAATAACTGTGGCAATCTGCACAATCTCACTAATAACAGCGAAAACCACTGAAATAACAGTCACAATCTGCAAAGCCTCACTAATAACAGCGAAAACCACTGAAATAACAGTCACAATCTGCAAAGCCTCACTAATAACAGCAAAAACCAGTGAAATAACTGTGGCAATCTGCACAATCTCACTAATAACCGCGAAAACCACTGAAATAACAGTCACAATCTGCAAAGCCTCACTAATAACAGCGAAAACCACTGAAATAACAGTCACAATCTGCAAAGCCTCACTAATAACAGCGAAAACCACTGAAATAACAGTCACAATCTGCAAAGCCTCACTAATAACAGCGAAAACCAGTGAAATAACTGTGGCAATCTGCACAATCTCACTAATAACAGCGAAAACCAGTGAAATAACTGTGGCAATCTGCACAATCTCACTAATAACAGCGAAAACCAGTGAAATAACTGTGGCAATCTGCAAAGCCTCACTAATAACAGCGAAAACCACTGAAATAACAGTCACAATCTGCAAAGCCTCACTAATAACAGCGAAAACCAGTGAAATAACTGTGGCAATCTGCACAATCTCACTAATAACAGCGAAAACCACTGAAATAACTGTGGCAATCTGCATAATCTCACTAATAACAGCGAAAACCACTGAAATAACTGTGGCAATCTGCACAACCTCACTAATAACAGCGAAAACCAGTGAAATAACTGTGGCAATCTGCAAAGCCTCACTAATAACAGCGAAAACCAGTGAAATAACTGTGGCAATCTGCACAATCTCACTAATAACAGCGAAAACCACTGAAATAACAGTCACAATCTGCAAAGCCTCACTAATAACAGCGAAAACCAGTGAAATAACTGTGGCAATCTGCACAATCTCACTAATAACAGCGAAAACCACTGAAATAACAGTCACAATCTGCACAGCCTCACTAATAACAGCGAAAACCAGTGAAATAACTGTGGCAATCTGCACAATCTCACTAATAACAGCGAAAACCACTGAAATAACAGTCACAATCTGCAAAGCCTCACTAATAACAGCGAAAACCACTGAAATAACAGTCACAATCTGCAAAGCCTCACTAATAACAGCGAAAACCACTGAAATAACAGTCACAATCTGCAAAGCCTCACTAATAACAGCGAAAACCAGTGAAATAACTGTGGCAATCTGCACAACCTCACTAATAACAGCGAAAACCACTGAAATAACAGTCACAATCTGCAAAGCCTCACTAATAACAGCGAAAACCAGTGAAATAACTGTGGCAATCTGCACAACCTCACTAATAACAGCGAAAACCACTGAAATAACAGTCACAATCTGCAAAGCCTCACTAATAACAGCGAAAACCAGTGAAATAACTGTGGCAATCTGCACAATCTCACTAATAACAGCGAAAACCACTGAAATAACAGTCACAATCTGCAAAGCCTCACTAATAACAGCGAAAACCACTGAAATAACAGTCACAATCTGCAAAGCCTCACTAATAACAGCGAAAACCAGTGAAATAACTGTGGCAATCTGCACAATCTCACTAATAACAGCGAAAACCAGTGAAATAACTGTGGCAATCTGCACAATCTCACTAATAACAGCGAAAACCACTGAAATAACAGTCACAATCTGCAAAGCCTCACTAATAACAGCGAAAACCACTGAAATAACAGTCAAAATCTGCAAAGCCTCACTAATAACAGCGAAAACCAGTGAAATAACTGTGGCAATTTGCACAATCTCACTAATAACAGCGAAAACCAGTGAAATAACTGTAGCAATCTGCACAATCTCACTAATAACGGCGAAAACCAGTGAAATAACTGTGGCAATCTGCAAAGCCTCACTAATAACAGCGAAAACCACTGAAATAACAGTCACAATCTGCAAAGCCTCACTAATAACAGCGAAAACCAGTGAAATAACTGTGGCAATCTGCACAATCTCACTAATAACAGCGAATACCACTGAAATAACAGTCACAATCTGCAAAGCCTCACTAATAACAGCGAAAACCACTGAAATAACAGTCACAATCTGCAAAGCCTCACTAATAACAGCGAAAACCAGTGAAATAACTGTGGCAATCTGCACAATCTCACTAATAACAGCGAAAACCAGTGAAATAACTGTGGCAATCTGCACAATCTCACTAATAACAGCGAAAACCACTGAAATAACAGTCACAATCTGCAAAGCCTCACTAATAACAGCGAAAACCAGTGAAATAACTGTGGCAATCTGCACAATCTCACTAATAACAGCGAAAACCAGTGAAATAACTGTGGCAATCTGCACAATCTCACTAATAACAGCGAAAACCAGTGAAATAACTGTGGCAATCTGCAAAGCCTCACTAATAACAGCGAAAACCACTGAAATAACAGTCACAATCTGCAAAGCCTCACTAATAACAGCGAAAACCAGTGAAATAACTGTGGCAATCTGCACAACCTCACTAATAACAGCGAAAACCAGTGAAATAACTGTGGCAATCTGCACAACCTCACTAATAACAGCGAAAACCAGTGAAATAACTGTGGCAATCTGCACAATCTCACTAATAACAGCGAAAACCACTGAAATAACAGTCACAATCTGCAAAGCCTCACTAATAACAGCGAAAACCAGTGAAATAACTGTGGCAATCTGCACAACCTCACTAATAACAGCGAAAACCACTGAAATAACAGTCACAATCTGCAAAGCCTCACTAATAACAGCGAAAACCACTGAAATAACAGTCACAATCTGCAAAGCCTCACTAATAACAGCGAAAACCAGTGAAATAACTGTGGCAATCTGCACAATCTCACTAATAACAGCGAAAACCACTGAAATAACAGTCACAATCTGCAAAGCCTCACTAATAACAGCGAAAACCAGTGAAATAACTGTTGCAATCTGCACAATCTCACTAATAACAGCGAAAACCACTGAAATAACAGTCACAATCTGCAAAGCCTCACTAATAACAGCGAAAACCACTGAAATAACAGTCACAATCTGCAAAGCCTCACTAATAACAGCGAAAACCACTGAAATAACAGTCACAATCTGCAAAGCCTCACTAATAACAGCGAAAACCAGTGAAATAACTGTGGCAATCTGCACAATCTCACTAATAACAGGGAAAACCAGTGAAATAACAGTCACAATCTGCAAAGCCTCACTAATAACAGCGAAAACCAGTGAAATAACTGTGGCAATCTGCACAATCTCACTAATAACAGCGAAAACCACTGAAATAACAGTCACAATCTGCAAAGCCTCACTAATAACAGCGAAAACCAGTGAAATAACTGTGGCAATCTGCACAACCTCACTAATAACAGCGAAAACCACTGAAATAACAGTCACAATCTGCAAAGCCTCACTAATAACAGCGAAAACCAGTGAAATAACTGTGGCAATCTGCACAACCTCACTAATAACAGCGAAAACCACTGAAATAACAGTCACAATCTGCAAAGCCTCACTAATAACAGCGAAAACCAGTGAAATAACTGTGGCAATCTGCACAACCTCACTAATTACAGCGAAAACCACTGAAATAACTGTGGCAATCTGCACAACCTCACTAATAACAGCGAAAACCACTGAAATAACAGTCACAATCTGCAAAGCCTCACTAATAACAGCGAAAACCAGTGAAATAACAGTCACAATCTGCAAAGCCTCACTAATAACAGCGAAAACCAGTGAAATAACTGTGGCAATCTGCACAACCTCACTAATAACAGCGAAAACCAGTGAAATAACTGTGGCAATCTGCACAACCTCACTAATAACAGCGAAAACCACTGAAATAACAGTCACAATCTGCAAAGCCTCACTAATAACAGCGAAAACCAGTGAAATAACAGTCACAATCTGCAAAGCCTCACTAATAACAGCGAAAACCACTGAAAAAACAGTCACAATCTGCAAAGCCTCACTAATAACAGCGAAAACCACTGAAATAACAGTCACAATCTGCAAAGCCTCACTAATAACAGCGAAAACCACTGAAATAACAGTCACAATCTGCAAAGCCTCACTAATAACAGCGAAAACCAGTGAAATAACAGTCACAATCTGCAAAGCCTCACTAATAACAGCGAAAACCAGTGAAATAACTGTGGCAATCTGCACAATCTCACTAATAACAGCGAAAACCACTGAAATAACAGTCACAATCTGCAAAGCCTCACTAATAACAGCGAAAACCAGTGAAATAACTGTGGCAATCTGCACAATCTCACTAATAACAGCGAAAACCACTGAAATAACAGTCACAATCTGCAAAGCCTCACTAATAACAGCGAAAACCAGTGAAATAACTCTGGCAATCTGCACAACCTCACTAATAACAGCGAAAACCACTGAAATAACAGTCACAATCTGCAAAGCCTCACTAATAACAGCGAAAACCAGTGAAATAACTGTGGCAATCTGCACAACCTCACTAATAACAGCGAAAACCACTGAAATAACAGTCACAATCTGCAAAGCCTCACTAATAACAGCGAAAACCAGTGAAATAACTGTGGCAATCTGCACAATCTCACTAATAACAGCGAAAACCACTGAAATAACAGTCACAATCTGCAAAGCCTCACTAATAACAGCGAAAACCACTGAAATAACAGTCACAATCTGCAAAGCCTCACTAATAACAGCGAAAACCAGTGAAATAACTGTGGCAATCTGCACAACCTCACTAATAACAGCGAAAACCACTGAAATAACAGTCACAATCTGCAAAGCCTCACTAATAACAGCGAAAACCACTGAAATAACAGTCACAATCTGCAAAGCCTCACTAATAACAGCGAAAACCACTGAAATAACAGTCACAATCTGCAAAGCCTCACTAATAACAGCGAAAACCAGTGAAATAACAGTCACAATCTGCAAAGCCTCACTAATAACAGCGAAAACCAGTGAAATAACTGTGGCAATCTGCACAATCTCACTAATAACAACGAAAACCACTGAAATAACAGTCACAATCTGCAAAGCCTCACTAATAACAGCGAAAACCACTGAAATAACTGTGGCAATCTGCACAATCTCACTAATAACAGCGAAAACCAGTGAAATAACTGTGGCAATCTGCACAACCTCACTAATAACAGCGAAAACCACTGAAATAACAGTCACAATCTGCAAAGCCTCACTAATAACAGCGAAAACCAGTGAAATAACAGTCACAATCTGCAAAGCCTCACTAATAACAGCGAAAACCAGTGAAATAACTGTGGCAATCTGCACAATCTCACTAATAACAGCGAAAACCACTGAAATAACAGTCACAATCTGCAAAGCCTCACTAATAACAGCGAAAACCACTGAAATAACTGTGGCAATCTGCACAATCTCACTAATAACAGCGAAAACCAGTGAAATAACTGTGGCAATCTGCACAACCTCACTAATAACAGCGAAAACCAGTGAAATAACTGTGGCAATCTGCAAAGCCTCACTAATAACAGCGAAAACCAGTGAAATAACTGTGGCAATCTGCACAATCTCACTAATAACAGCGAAAACCAGTGAAATAACTGTCACAATCTGCAAAGCCTCACTAATAACAGCGAAAACCACTGAAATATCAGTCACAATCTGCAAAGCCTCACTAATAACAGCGAAAACCAGTGAAATAACTGTGGCAATCTGCACAATCTCACTAATAACAGCGAAAACCACTGAAATAACAGTCACAATCTGCAAAGCCTCACTAATAACAGCGAAAACCACTGAAATAACTGTGGCAATCTGCAAAGCCTCACTAATAACAGCGAAAACCAGTGAAATAACTGTGGCAATCTGCAAAGCCTCACTAATAACAGCGAAAACCACTGAAATAACAGTCACAATCTGCAAAGCCTCACTAATAACAGCGAAAACCAGTGAAATAACTGTGGCAATCTGCACAACCTCACTAATAACAGCGAAAACCACTGAAATAACAGTCACAATCTGCAAAGCCTCACTAATAACAGCGAAAACCAGTGAAATAACTGTGGCAATCTGCACAATCTCACTAATAACAGCGAAAACCAGTGAAATAACTGTGGCAATCTGCACAACCTCACTAATAACAGCGAAAACCACTGAAATAACAGTCACAATCTGCAAAGCCTCACTAATAACAGCGAAAACCAGTGAAATAACTGTGGCAATCTGCAAAGCCTCACTAATAACAGCGAAAACCACTGAAATAACAGTCACAATCTGCAAAGCCTCACTAATAACAGCGAAAACCAGTGAAATAACTGTGGCAATCTGCACAACCTCACTAATAACAGCGAAAACCACTGAAATAACAGTCACAATCTGCAAAGCCTCACTAATAACAGCGAAAACCAGTGAATCAACTGTGGCAATCTGCACAACCTCACTAATAACAGCGAAAACCACTGAAATAACAGTCACAATCTGCAAAGCCTCACTAATAACAGCGAAAACCACTGAAATAACAGTCGCAATCTGCAAAGCCTCACTAATAACAGCGAAAACCACTGAAATAACAGTCACAATCTGCAAAGCCTCACTAATAACAGCGAAAACCAGTGAAATAACTGTGGCAATCTGCACAATCTCACTAATAACAGCGAAAACCACTGAAATAACAGTCACAATCTGCAAAGCCTCACTAATAACAGCGAAAACCAGTGAAATAACTGTGGCAATCTGCACAACCTCACTAATAACAGCGAAAACCACTGAAATAACAGTCACAATCTGCAAAGCCTCACTAATAACAGCGAAAACCACTGAAATAACAGTCACAATCTGCAAAGCCTCACTAATAACAGCGAAAACCACTGAAATAACAGTCACAATCTGCAAAGCCTCACTAATAACAGCGAAAACCACTGAAATAACAGTCACAATCTGCAAAGCCTCACTAATAACAGCGAAAACCAGTGAAATAACTGTGGCAATCTGCACAATCTCACTAATAACAGCGAAAACCACTGAAATAACAGTCACAATCTGCAAAGCCTCACTAATAACAGCGAAAACCAGTGAAATAACAGTCACAATCTGCAAAGCCTCACTAATAACAGCGAAAACCAGTGAAATAACTGTGGCAATCTGCACAATCTCACTAATAACAGCGAAAACCACTGAAATAACAGTCACAATCTGCAAAGCCTCACTAATAACAGCGAAAACCAGTGAAATAACTGTGGCAATCTGCAAAGCCTCACTAATAACAGCGAAAACCACTGAAATAACAGTCACAATCTGCAAAGCCTCACTAATAACAGCGAAAACCAGTGAAATAACTGTGGCAATCTGCACAACCTCACTAATAACAGCGAAAACCACTGAAATAACAGTCACAATCTGCAAAGCCTCACTAATAACAGCGAAAACCAGTGAAATAACTGTGGCAATCTGCACAATCTCACTAATAACAGCGAAAACCAGTGAAATAACTGTGGCAATCTGCACAACCTCACTAATAACAGCGAAAACCACTGAAATAACAGTCACAATCTGCAAAGCCTCACTAATAACAGCGAAAACCAGTGAAATAACTGTGGCAATCTGCAAAGCCTCACTAATAACAGCGAAAACCACTGAAATAACAGTCACAATCTGCAAAGCCTCACTAATAACAGCGAAAACCAGTGAAATAACTGTGGCAATCTGCACAACCTCACTAATAACAGCGAAAACCACTGAAATAACAGTCACAATCTGCAAAGCCTCACTAATAACAGCGAAAACCAGTGAAATAACTGTGGCAATCTGCACAACCTCACTAATAACAGCGAAAACCACTGAAATAACAGTCACAATCTGCAAAGCCTCACTAATAACAGCGAAAACCACTGAAATAACAGTCACAATCTGCAAAGCCTCACTAATAACAGCGAAAACCACTGAAATAACAGTCACAATCTGCAAAGCCTCACTAATAACAGCGAAAACCAGTGAAATAACTGTGGCAATCTGCACAATCTCACTAATAACAGCGAAAACCACTGAAATAACAAACACAATCTGCAAACCCTCACTAATAACAGCGAAAACCAGTGAAATAACTGTGGCAATCTGCACAACCTCACTAATAACAGCGAAAACCACTGAAATAACAGTCACAATCTGCAAAGCCTCACTAATAACAGCGAAAACCACTGAAATAACAGTCACAATCTGCAAAGCCTCACTAATAACAGCGAAAACCACTGAAATAACAGTCACAATCTGCAAAGCCTCACTAATAACAGCGAAAACCAGTGAAATAACTGTGGCAATCTGCACAATCTCACTAATAACAGCGAAAACCACTGAAATAACAGTCACAATCTGCAAAGCCTCACTAATAACAGCGAAAACCAGTGAAATAACTGTGGCAATCTGCACAACCTCACTAATAACAGCGAAAACCACTGAAATAACTGTGGCAATCTGCACAACCTCACTAATAACAGCGAAAACCACTGAAATAACAGTCACAATCTGCAAAGCCTCACTAATAACAGCGAAAACCAGTGAAATAACTGTGGCAATCTGCAAAGCCTCACTAATAACAGCGAAAACCACTGAAATAACAGTCACAATCTGCAAAGCCTCACTAATAACAGCGAAAACCAGTGAAATAACTGTGGCAATCTGCACAATCTCACTAATAACAGCGAAAACCACTGAAATAACAGTCACAATCTGCAAAGCCTCACTAATAACAGCGAAAACCAGTGAAATAACTGTGGCAATCTGCACAATCTCACTAATAACAGCGAAAACCACTGAAATAACAGTCACAATCTGCAAAGCCTCACTAATAACAGCGAAAACCAGTGAAATAACTGTGGCAATCTGCAAAGCCTCACTAATAACAGCGAAAACCACTGAAATAACAGTCACAATCTGCAAAGCCTCACTAACAACAGCGAAAACCAGTGAAATAACTGTGGCAATCTGCACAACCTCACTAATAACAGCGAAAACCACTGAAATAACAGTCACAATCTGCACAGCCTCACTAATAACAGCGAAAACCAGTGAAATAACTGTGGCAATCTGCACAATCTCACTAATAACAGCGAAAACCAGTGAAATAACTGTGGCAATCTGCACAACCTCACTAATAACAGCGAAAACCACTGAAATAACAGTCACAATCTGCAAAGCCTCACTAATAACAGCGAAAACCAGTGAAATAACTGTGGCAATCTGCAAAGCCTCACTAATAACAGCGAAAACCACTGAAATAACAGTCACAATCTGCAAAGCCTCACTAATAACAGCGAAAACCAGTGAAATAACTGTGGCAATCTGCACAACCTCACTAATAACAGCGAAAACCACTGAAATAACAGTCACAATCTGCAAAGCCTCACTAATAACAGCGAAAACCAGTGAAATAACTGTGGCAATCTGCACAACCTCACTAATAACAGCGAAAACCACTGAAATAACAGTCACAATCTGCAAAGCCTCACTAATAACAGCGAAAACCACTGAAATAACAGTCACAATCTGCAAAGCCTCACTAATAACAGCGAAAACCACTGAAATAACAGTCACAATCTGCAAAGCCTAACTAATAACAGCGAAAACCAGTGAAATAACTGTGGCAATCTGCACAATCTCACTAATAACAGCGAAAACCACTGAAATAACAGTCACAATCTGCAAAGCCTCACTAATAACAGCGAAAACCAGTGAAATAACTGTGGCAATCTGCACAACCTCACTAATAACAGCGAAAACCACTGAAATAACAGACACAATCTGCAAAGCCTCACTAATAACAGCGAAAACCACTGAAATAACAGTCACAATCTGCAAAGCCTCACTAATAACAGCGAAAACCACTGAAATAACAGTCACAATCTGCAAAGCCTCACTAATAACAGCGAAAACCAGTGAAATAACTGTGGCAATCTGCACAATCTCACTAATAACAGCGAAAACCACTGAAATAACAGTCACAATCTGCAAAGCCTCACTAATAACAGCGAAAACCAGTGAAATAACTGTGGCAATCTGCACAACCTCACTAATAACAGCGAAAACCACTGAAATAACAGTCACAATCTGCAAAGCCTCACTAATAACAGCGAAAACCAGTGAAATAACTGTGGCAATCTGCACAACCTCACTAATAACAGCGAAAACCACTGAAATAACAGTCACAATCTGCAAAGCCTCACTAATAACAGCGAAAACCAGTGAAATAACTGTGGCAATCTGCACAACCTCACTAATAACAGCGAAAACCACTGAAATAACAGTCACAATCTGCAAAGCCTCACTAATAACAGCGAAAACCACTGAAATAACAGTCACAATCTGCAAAGCCTCACTAATAACAGCGAAAACCAGTGAAATAACTGTGGCAATCTGCACAATCTCACTAATAACAGCGAAAACCACTGAAATAACAGTCACAATCTGCAAAGCCTCACTAATAACAGCGAAAACCAGTGAAATAACTGTGGCAATGTGCACAATCTCACTAATAACAGCGAAAACCACTGAAATAACAGTCACAATCTGCAAAGCCTCACTAATAACAGCGAAAACCACTGAAATAACAGTCACAATCTGCAAAGCCTCACTAATAACAGCGAAAACCACTGAAATAACAGTCACAATCTGCAAAGCCTCACTAATAACAGCGAAAACCAGTGAAATAACTGTGGCAATCTGCACAATCTCACTAATAACAGCGAAAACCACTGAAATAACAGTCACAATCTGCAAAGCCTCACTAATAACAGCGAAAACCAGTGAAATAACTGTGGCAATCTGCACAACCTCACTAATAACAGCGAAAACCACTGAAATAACAGTCACAATCTGCAAAGCCTCACTAATAACAGCGAAAACCACTGAAATAACAGTCACAATCTGCAAAGCCTCACTAATAACAGCGAAAACCAGTGAAATAACTGTGGCAATCTGCACAACCTCACTAATAACAGCGAAAACCACTGAAATAACAGTCACAATCTGCAAAGCCTCACTAATAACAGCGAAAACCACTGAAATAACAGTCACAATCTGCAAAGCCTCACTAATAACAGCGAAAACCAGTGAAATAACTGTGGCAATCTGCACAATCTCACTAATAACAGCGAAAACCACTGAAATAACAGTCACAATCTGCAAAGCCTCACTAATAACAGCGAAAACCAGTGAAATAACTGTGGCAATCTGCACAATCTCACTAATAAAAGCGAAAACCACTGAAATAACAGTCACAATCTGCAAAGCCTCACTAATAACAGCGAAAACCAGTGAAATAACAGTCACAATCTGCAAAGCCTCACTAATAACAGCGAAAACCAGTGAAATAACTGTGGCAATCTGCACAATCTCACTTATAACAGCGAAAACCACTGAAATAACAGTCACAATCTGCAAAGCCTCACTAATAACAGCGAAAACCACTGAAATAACAGTCACAATCTGCAAAGCCTCACTAATAACAGCGAAAACCACTGAAATAACAGTCACAATCTGCAAAGCCTCACTAATAACAGCGAAAACCACTGAAATAACAGTCACAATCTGCAAAGCCTCACTAATAACAGCGAAAACCAGTGAAATAACTGTGGCAATCTGCACAATCTCACTAATAACAGCGAAAACCACTGAAATAACAGTCACAATCTGCAAAGCCTCACTAATAACAGCGAAAACCAGTGAAATAACAGTCACAATCTGCAAAGCCTCACTAATAACAGCGAAAACCAGTGAAATAACTGTGGCAATCTGCACAATCTCACTAATAACAGCGAAAACCACTGAAATAACAGTCACAATCTGCAAAGCCTCACTAATAACAGCGAAAACCAGTGAAATAACTGTGGCAATCTGCAAAGCCTCACTAATAACAGCGAAAACCACTGAAATAACAGTCACAATCTGCAAAGCCTCACTAATAACAGCGAAAACCAGTGAAATAACTGTGGCAATCTGCACAATCTCACTAATAACAGCGAAAACCACTGAAATAACAGTCACAATCTGCAAAGCCTCACTAATAACAGCGAAAACCAGTGAAATAACTGTGGCAATCTGCACAACCTCACTAATAACAGCGAAAACCACTGAAATAACTGTGGCAATCTGCACAACCTCACTAATAACAGCGAAAACCACTGAAATAACAGTCACAATCTGCAAAGCCTCACTAATAACAGCGAAAACCAGTGAAATAACTGTGGCAATCTGCACAATCTCACTAATAACAGCGAAAACCACTGAAATAACAGTCACAATCTGCAAAGCCTCACTAATAACAGCGAAAACCACTGAAATAACAGTCACAATCTGCAAAGCCTCACTAATAACAGCGAAAACCACTGAAATAACAGTCACAATCTGCAAAGCCTCACTAATAACAGCGAAAACCAGTGAAATAACTGTGGCAATCTGCACAATCTCACTAATAACAGCGAAAACCAGTGAAATAACAGTCACAATCTGCAAAGCCTCACTAATAACAGCGAAAACCAGTGAAATAACTGTGGCAATCTGCACAATCTCACTAATAACAGCGAAAACCACTGAAATAACAGTCACAATCTGCAAAGCCTCACTAATAACAGCGAAAACCAGTGAAATAACTGTGGCAATCTGCACAACCTCACTAATAACAGCGAAAACCACTGAAATAACAGTCACAATCTGCAAAGCCTCACTAATAACAGCGAAAACCAGTGAAATAACTGTGGCAATCTGCACAACCTCACTAATAACAGCGAAAACCACTGAAATAACAGTCACAATCTGCAAAGCCTCACTAATAACAGCGAAAACCAGTGAAATAACTGTGGCAATCTGCACAACCTCACTAATAACAGCGAAAACCACTGAAATAACAGTCACAATCTGCAAAGCCTCACTAATAACAGCGAAAACCAGTGAAATAACTGTGGCAATCTGCAAAGCCTCACTAATAACAGCGAAAACCACTGAAATAACAGTCACAATCTGCAAAGCCTCACTAATAACAGCGAAAACCAGTGAAATAACTGTGGCAATCTGCACAATCTCACTAATAACAGCGAAAACCACTGAAATAACAGTCTCAATCTGCAAAGCCTCACTAATAACAGCGAAAACCAGTGAAATAACTGTGGCAATCTGCACAACCTCACTAATAACAGCGAAAACCACTGAAATAACAGTCACAATCTGCAAAGCCTCACTAATAACAGCGAAAACCAGTGAAATAACTGTGGCAATCTGCACAATCTCACTAATAACAGCGAAAACCACTGAAATAACAGTCACAATCTGCAAAGCCTCACTAATAACAGCGAAAACCAGTGAAATAACAGTCACAATCTGCAAAGCCTCACTAATAACAGCGAAAACCAGTGAAATAACTGTGGCAATCTGCACAATCTCACTAATAACAGCGAAAACCACTGAAATAACAGTCACAATCTGCAAAGCCTCACTAATAACAGCGAAAACCAGTGAAATAACTGTGGCAATCTGCACAACCTCACTAATAACAGCGAAAACCACTGAAATAACAGTCACAATCTGCAAAGCCTCACTCATAACAGCGAAAACCAGTGAAATAACTGTGGCAATCTGCACAACCTCACTAATAACAGCGAAAACCACTGAAATAACAGTCACAATCTGCAAAGCCTCACTAATAACAGCGAAAACCAGTGAAATAACTGTGGCAATCTGCACAACCTCACTAATAACAGCGAAAACCACTGAAATAACAGTCACAATCTGCAAAGCCTCACTAATAACAGCGAAAACCAGTGAAATAACTGTGGCAATTCTGCACAACCTCACTAATAACAGCGAAAACCACTGAAATAACAGTCACAATCTGCAAAGCCTCACTTATAACAGCGAAAACCAGTGAAATAACTGTGCACAATCTGCACAAGCCTCACTAATAACAGCGAAAACCACTGAAATAACAGTCACAATCTGCAAAGCCTCACTAATAACAGCGAAAACCAGTGAAATAACTGTGGCAATCTGCACAACCTCACTAATAACAGCGAAAACCACTGAAATAACAGTCACAATCTGCAAAGCCTCACTAATAACAGCGAAAACCAGTGAAATAACTGTGGCAATCTGCACAACCTCACTAATAACAGCGAAAACCACTGAAATAACAGTCACAATCTGCAAAGCCTCACTAATAACAGCGAAAACCAGTGAAATAACTGTGGCAATCTGCACAACCTCACTAATAACAGCGAAAACCACTGAAATAACAGTCACAATCTGCAAAGCCTCACTAATAACAGCGAAAACCAGTGAAATAACTGTGGCAATCTGCACAATCTCACTAATAACAGCGAAAACCACTGAAATAACAGTCACAATCTGCAAAGCCTCACTAATAACAGCGAAAACCAGTGAAATAACTGTGGCACTCTGCACAACCTCACTAATAACAGCGAAAACCACTGAAATAACAGTCACAATCTGCAAAGCCTCACTAATAACAGCGAAAACCAGTGAAATAACTGTGGCAATCTGCACAACCTCACTAATAACAGCGAAAACCACTGAAATAACAGTCACAATCTGCAAAGCCTCACTAATAACAGCGAAAACCAGTGAAATAACTGTGGCAATCTGCACAACCTCACTAATAACAGCGAAAACCACTGAAATAACAGTCACAATCTGCAAAGCCTCACTAATAACAGCGAAAACCAGTGAAATAACTGTGGCAATCTGCACAACCTCACTAATAACAGCGAAAACCACTGAAATAACAGTCACAATCTGCAAAGCCTCACTAATAACAGCGAAAACCAGTGAAATAACTGTGGCAATCTGCACAACCTCACTAATAACAGCGAAAACCACTGAAATAACAGTCACAATCTGCAAAGCCTCACTAATAACAGCAAAAACCAGTGAAATAACTGTGGCAATCTGCACAACCTCACTAATAACAGCGAAAACCACTGAAATAACAGTCACAATCTGCAAAGCCTCACTAATAACAGCGAAAACCAGTGAAATAACTGTGGCAATCTGCACAACCTCACTAATAACAGCGAAAACCACTGAAATAACAGTCACAATCTGCAAAGCCTCACTAATAACAGCGAAAACCAGTGAAATAACTGTGGCAATCTGCACAACCTCACTAATAACAGCGAAAACCACTGAAATAACAGTCACAATCTGCAAAGCCTCACTAATAACAGCGAAAACCAGTGAAATAACTGTGGCAATCTGCACAACCTCACTAATAACAGCGAAAACCACTGAAATAACAGTCACAATCTGCAAAGCCTCACTAATAACAGCGAAAACCAGTGAAATAACTGTGGCAATCTGCACAACCTCACTAATAACAGCGAAAACCACTGAAATAACAGTCACAATCTGCAAAGCCTCACTAATAACAGCGAAAACCAGTGAAATAACTGTGGCAATCTGCACAACCTCACTAATAACAGCGAAAACCACTGAAATAACAGTCACAATCTGCAAAGCCTCACTAATAACAGCGAAAACCAGTGAAATAACTGTGGCAATCTGCACAACCTCACTAATAACAGCGAAAACCACTGAAATAACAGTCACAATCTGCAAAGCCTCACTAATAACAGCGAAAACCAGTGAAATAACTGTGGCAATCTGCACAACCTCACTAATAACAGCGAAAACCACTGAAATAACAGTCACAATCTGCAAAGCCTCACTAATAACAGCGAAAACCAGTGAAATAACTGTGGCAATCTGCACAACCTCACTAATAACAGCGAAAAGCACTGAAATAACAGTCACAATCTGCAAAGCCTCACTAATAACAGCGAAAACCACTGAAATAACAGTCACAATCTGCAAAGCCTCACTAATAACAGCGAAAACCAGTGAAATAACTGTGGCAATCTGCACAACCTCACTAATAACAGCGAAAACCACTGAAATAACAGTCACAATCTGCAAAGCCTCACTAATAACAGCGAAAACCAGTGAAATAACTGTGGCAATCTGCACAACCTCACTAATAACAGCGAAAACCACTGAAATAACAGTCACAATCTGCAAAGCCTCACTAATAACAGCGAAAACCACTGAAATAACAGTCACAATCTGCAAAGCCTCACTAATAACAGCGAAAACCAGTGAAATAACTGTGGCAATCTGCACAACCTCACTAATAACAGCGAAAACCAGTGAAATAACTGTGGCAATCTGCACAACCTCACTAATAACAGCGAAAACCACTGAAATAACAGTGACAATCTGCAAAGCCTCACTAATAACAACGAAAACCAGTGAAATAACTGTGGCAATCTGCACAACCTCACTAATAACAGCGAAAACCACTGAAATAACAGTCACAATCTGCAAAGCCTCACTAATAACAGCGAAAACCAGTGAAATAACTGTGGCAATCTGCACAACCTCACTAATAACAGCGAAAACCACTGAAATAACAGTCACAATCTGCAAAGCCTCACTAATAACAGCGAAAACCAGTGAAATAACTGTGGCAATCTGCACAACCTCACTAATAACAGCGAAAACCACTGAAATAACAGTCACAATCTGCAAAGCCTCACTAATAACAGCGAAAACCAGTGAAATAACTGTGGCAATCTGCACAACCTCACTAATAACAGCGAAAACCACTGAAATAACAGTCACAATCTGCAAAGCCTCACTAATAACAGCGAAAACCAGTGAAATAACTGTGGCAATCTGCACAACCTCACTAATAACAGCGAAAACCACTGAAATAACAGTCACAATCTGCAAAGCCTCACTAATAACAGCGAAAACCAGTGAAATAACTGTGGCAATCTGCACAACCTCACTAATAACAGCGAAAACCACTGAAATAACAGTCACAATCTGCAAAGCCTCACTAATAACAGCGAAAACCAGTGAAATAACTGTGGCAATCTGCACAACCTCACTAATAACAGCGAAAACCACTGAAATAACAGTCACAATCTGCAAAGCCTCACTAATAACAGCGAAAACCAGTGAAATAACTGTGGCAATCTGCACAACCTCACTAATAACAGCGAAAACCACTGAAATAACAGTCACAATCTGCAAAGCCTCACTAATAACAGCGAAAACCAGTGAAATAACTGTGGCAATCTGCACAACCTCACTAATAACAGCGAAAAGCACTGAAATAACAGTCACAATCTGCAAAGCCTCACTAATAACAGCGAAAACCACTGAAATAACAGTCACAATCTGCAAAGCCTCACTAATAACAGCGAAAACCAGTGAAATAACTGTGGCAATCTGCACAACCTCACTAATAACAGCGAAAACCACTGAAATAACAGTCACAATCTGCAAAGCCTCACTAATAACAGCGAAAACCAGTGAAATAACTGTGGCAATCTGCACAACCTCACTAATAACAGCGAAAACCACTGAAATAACAGTCACAATCTGCAAAGCCTCACTAATAACAGCGAAAACCACTGAAATAACAGTCACAATCTGCAAAGCCTCACTAATAACAGCGAAAACCAGTGAAATAACTGTGGCAATCTGCACAACCTCACTAATAACAGCGAAAACCAGTGAAATAACTGTGGCAATCTGCACAACCTCACTAATAACAGCGAAAACCACTGAAATAACAGTCACAATCTGCAAAGCCTCACTAATAACAACGAAAACCAGTGAAATAACTGTGGCAATCTGCACAACCTCACTAATAACAGCGAAAACCACTGAAATAACAGTCACAATCTGCAAAGCCTCACTAATAACAGCGAAAACCAGTGAAATAACTGTGGCAATCTGCACAACCTCACTAATAACAGCGAAAACCACTGAAATAACAGTCACAATCTGCAAAGCCTCACTAATAACAGCGAAAACCAGTGAAATAACTGTGGCAATCTGCACAACCTCACTAATAACAGCGAAAACCACTGAAATAACAGTCACAATCTGCAAAGCCTCACTAATAACAGCGAAAACCAGTGAAATAACTGTGGCAATCTGCACAACCTCACTAATAACAGCGAAAACCACTGAAATAACAGTCACAATCTGCAAAGCCTCACTAATAACAGCGAAAACCAGTGAAATAACTGTGGCAATCTGCACAACCTCACTAATAACAGCGAAAACCACTGAAATAACAGTCACAATCTGCAAAGCCTCACTAATAACAGCAAAAACCAGTGAAATAACTGTGGCAATCTGCACAACCTCACTAATAACAGCGAAAACCACTGAAATAACAGTCACAATCTGCAAAGCCTCACTAATAACAGCGAAAACCAGTGAAATAACTGTGGCAATCTGCACAACCTCACTAATAACAGCGAAAACCACTGAAATAACAGTCACAATCTGCAAAGCCTCACTAATAACAGCGAAAACCAGTGAAATAACTGTGGCAATCTGCACAACCTCACTAATAACAGCGAAAACCACTGAAATAACAGTCACAATCTGCAAAGCCTCACTAATAACAGCGAAAACCAGTGAAATAACTGTGGCAATCTGCACAACCTCACTAATAACAGCGAAAACCACTGAAATAACAGTCACAATCTGCAAAGCCTCACTAATAACAGCGAAAACCAGTGAAATAACTGTGGCAATCTGCACAACCTCACTAATAACAGCGAAAACCACTGAAATAACAGTCACAATCTGCAAAGCCTCACTAATAACAGCGAAAACCAGTGAAATAACTGTGGCAATCTGCACAACCTCACTAATAACAGCGAAAACCACTGAAATAACAGTCACAATCTGCAAAGCCTCACTAATAACAGCGAAAACCAGTGAAATAACTGTGGCAATCTGCACAACCTCACTAATAACAGCGAAAACCACTGAAATAACAGTCACAATCTGCAAAGCCTCACTAATAACAGCGAAAACCAGTGAAATAACTGTGGCAATCTGCACAACCTCACTAATAACAGCGAAAACCACTGAAATAACAGTCACAATCTGCAAAGCCTCACTAATAACAGCGAAAACCAGTGAAATAACTGTGGCAATCTGCACAACCTCACTAATAACAGCGAAAAGCACTGAAATAACAGTCACAATCTGCAAAGCCTCACTAATAACAGCGAAAACCACTGAAATAACAGTCACAATCTGCAAAGCCTCACTAATAACAGCGAAAACCAGTGAAATAACTGTGGCAATCTGCACAACCTCACTAATAACAGCGAAAACCACTGAAATAACAGTCACAATCTGCAAAGCCTCACTAATAACAGCGAAAACCAGTGAAATAACTGTGGCAATCTGCACAACCTCACTAATAACAGCGAAAACCACTGAAATAACAGTCACAATCTGCAAAGCCTCACTAATAACAGCGAAAACCACTGAAATAACAGTCACAATCTGCAAAGCCTCACTAATAACAGCGAAAACCAGTGAAATAACTGTGGCAATCTGCACAACCTCACTAATAACAGCGAAAACCAGTGAAATAACTGTGGCAATCTGCACAACCTCACTAATAACAGCGAAAACCACTGAAATAACAGTGACAATCTGCAAAGCCTCACTAATAACAACGAAAACCAGTGAAATAACTGTGGCAATCTGCACAACCTCACTAATAACAGCGAAAACCACTGAAATAACAGTCACAATCTGCAAAGCCTCACTAATAACAGCGAAAACCAGTGAAATAACTGTGGCAATCTGCACAACCTCACTAATAACAGCGAAAACCACTGAAATAACAGTCACAATCTGCAAAGCCTCACTAATAACAGCGAAAACCAGTGAAATAACTGTGGCAATCTGCACAACCTCACTAATAACAGCGAAAACCACTGAAATAACAGTCACAATCTGCAAAGCCTCACTAATAACAGCGAAAACCAGTGAAATAACTGTGGCAATCTGCACAACCTCACTAATAACAGCGAAAACCACTGAAATAACAGTCACAATCTGCAAAGCCTCACTAATAACAGCGAAAACCAGTGAAATAACTGTGGCAATCTGCACAACCTCACTAATAACAGCGAAAACCACTGAAATAACAGTCACAATCTGCAAAGCCTCACTAATAACAGCGAAAACCAGTGAAATAACTGTGGCAATCTGCACAACCTCACTAATAACAGCGAAAACCACTGAAATAACAGTCACAATCTGCAAAGCCTCACTAATAACAGCGAAAACCAGTGAAATAACTGTGGCAATCTGCACAACCTCACTAATAACAGCGAAAACCACTGAAATAACAGTCACAATCTGCAAAGCCTCACTAATAACAGCGAAAACCAGTGAAATAACTGTGGCAATCTGCACAACCTCACTAATAACAGCGAAAACCACTGAAATAACAGTCACAATCTGCAAAGCCTCACTAATAACAGCGAAAACCAGTGAAATAACTGTGGCAATCTGCACAACCTCACTAATAACAGCGAAAAGCACTGAAATAACAGTCACAATCTGCAAAGCCTCACTAATAACAGCGAAAACCACTGAAATAACAGTCACAATCTGCAAAGCCTCACTAATAACAGCGAAAACCAGTGAAATAACTGTGGCAATCTGCACAACCTCACTAATAACAGCGAAAACCACTGAAATAACAGTCACAATCTGCAAAGCCTCACTAATAACAGCGAAAACCAGTGAAATAACTGTGGCAATCTGCACAACCTCACTAATAACAGCGAAAACCACTGAAATAACAGTCACAATCTGCAAAGCCTCACTAATAACAGCGAAAACCACTGAAATAACAGTCACAATCTGCAAAGCCTCACTAATAACAGCGAAAACCAGTGAAATAACTGTGGCAATCTGCACAACCTCACTAATAACAGCGAAAACCAGTGAAATAACTGTGGCAATCTGCACAACCTCACTAATAACAGCGAAAACCACTGAAATAACAGTCACAATCTGCAAAGCCTCACTAATAACAACGAAAACCAGTGAAATAACTGTGGCAATCTGCACAACCTCACTAATAACAGCGAAAACCACTGAAATAACAGTCACAATCTGCAAAGCCTCACTAATAACAGCGAAAACCAGTGAAATAACTGTGGCAATCTGCACAACCTCACTAATAACAGCGAAAACCACTGAAATAACAGTCACAATCTGCAAAGCCTCACTAATAACAGCGAAAACCAGTGAAATAACTGTGGCAATCTGCACAACCTCACTAATAACAGCGAAAACCACTGAAATAACAGTCACAATCTGCAAAGCCTCACTAATAACAGCGAAAACCAGTGAAATAACTGTGGCAATCTGCACAACCTCACTAATAACAGCGAAAACCACTGAAATAACAGTCACAATCTGCAAAGCCTCACTTATAACAGCGAAAACCACTGAAATAACAGTCACAATCTGCAAAGCCTCACTAATAACAGCGAAAACCAGTGAAATAACTGTGGCAATCTGCACAATCTCACTAATAACAGCGAAAATCACTGAAATAACAGTCACAATCTGCAAAGCCTCACTAATAACAGCGAAAACCAGTGAAATAACTGTGGCAATCTGCACAACCTCACTAATAACAGCGAAAACCACTGAAATAACAGTCACAATCTGCAAAGCCTCACTAATAACAGCGAAAACCAGTGAAATAACTGTGGCAATCTGCACAACCTCACTAATAACAGCGAAAACCACTGAAATAACAGTCACAATCTGCAAAGCCTCACTAATAACAGCGAAAACCAGTGAAATAACTGTGGCAATCTGCACAATCTCACTAATAACAGCGAAAACCACTGAAATAACAGTCACAATCTGCAAAGCCTCACTAATAACAGCGAAAACCAGTGAAATAACTGTGGCAATCTGCACAACCTCACTAATAACAGCAAAAACCACTGAAATAACAGTCACAATCTGCAAAGCCTCACTAATAACAGCGAAAACCAGTGAAATAACTGTGGCAATCTGCACAACCTCACTAATAACAGCGAAAACCACTGAAATAACAGTCACAATCTGCAAAGCCTCACTAATAACAGCGAAAACCAGTGAAATAACTGTGGCAATCTGCACAACCTCACTAATAACAGCGAAAACCACTGAAATAACAGTCACAATCTGCAAAGCCTCACTAATAACAGCG
The DNA here is from genome assembly GCA_963971475.1 of Chrysops caecutiens. Classification (NCBI taxonomy): domain Eukaryota; kingdom Metazoa; phylum Arthropoda; class Insecta; order Diptera; family Tabanidae; genus Chrysops; species Chrysops caecutiens. The sequence goes on along the minus strand of CAXASF010000506.1, from coordinate 20,442 downwards.
AAAACCACTGAAATAACTGTGGCAATCTGCACAATCTCACTAATAACAGCGAAAACCACTGAAATAACAGTCACAATCTGCAAAGCCTCACTAATAACAGCGAAAACCAGTGAAATAACTGTGGCAATCTGCACAACCTCACTAATAACAGCGAAAACCACTGAATAACCGTCACAATCTGCAAAGCCTCACTAATAACAGCGAAAACCAGTGAAATAACTATTAGTGAGGCTTTGCAGATTGTGACTGTTATTTCAGTGGTTTTCGCTGTTATTAGTGAGGTTGTGCAGATTGCCACAGTTATTTCACTGGTTTTCGCTGTTATTAGTGAGGCTTTGCAGATTATGACTGTTATTTCACTGGTTTTCGCTGTTATTAGTGAGGTTGTGCAGATTGCCACAGTTATTTCACTGGTTTTCGCTGTTATTAGTGAGGCTTTGCAGATTGTGACTGTTATTTCAGTGGTTTTCGCTGTTATTAGTGAGGTTGTGCAGATTGCCACAGTTATTTCACTGGTTTTCGCTGTTATTAGTGAGGCTTTGCAGATTGTGACTGTTATTTCAGTGGTTTTCGCTGTTATTAGTGAGGTTGTGCAGATTGCCACAGTTATTTCACTCGTTTTCGCTGTTATTAGTGAGGCTTTGCAGATTGTGACTGTTATTTCAGTGGTTTTCGCTGTTATTAGTGAGGTTGTGCAGATTGCCACAGTTATTTCACTGGTTTTCGCTGTTATTAAGTGAGGCTTTGCAGATTGTGACTCAGTGGTTTTCGCTGATATTAGTGAGGTTGTGCAGATTTCCACAGTTATTTCACTGGTTTTCGCTGTTATTAGTGAGGCTTTGCAGATTGTGACTGTTATTTCAGTGGTTTTCGCTGTTATTAGTGAGGTTGTGCAGATTGCCACAGTTATTTCACTGGTTTTCGCTGTTATTAGTGAGGCTTTGCAGATTGTGACTGTTATTTCAGTGGTTTTCGCTGTTATTAGTGAGGCTTTGCAGATTGTGACTCTTATTTCAGTGGTTTTCGCTGTTATTAGTGAGGTTGTGCAGATTGCCACAGTTATTTCACTGGTTTTCGCTGTTATTAGTGAGGCTTTGCAGATTGTGACTGTTATTTCAGTGGTTTTCGCTGTTATTAGTGAGGTTGTGCAGATTGCCACAGTTATTTCACTGGTTTTCGCTGTTATTAGTGAGGCTTTGCAGATTGTGACTGTTATTTCAGTGGTTTTCGCTGTTATTAGTGAGGTTGTGCAGATTGCCACAGTTATTTCACTGGTTTTCGCTGTTATTAGTGAGGCTTTGCAGATTGTGACTGTTATTTCAGTGGTTTTCGCTGTTATTAGTGAGGTTGTGCAGATTGCCACAGTTATTTCACTGGTTTTCGCTGTTATTAGTGAGGCTTTGCAGATTGTGACTGTTATTTCAGCGGTTTTCGCTGTTATTAGTGAGGTTGTGCAGATTGCCACAGTTATTTCACTGGTTTTCGCTGTTATTAGTGAGGCTTTGCAGATTGTGACTGTTATTTCAGTGGTTTTCGCTGTTATTAGTGAGGTTGTGCAGATTGCCACAGTTATTTCACTGGTTTTCGCTGTTATTAGTGAGGCTTTGCAGATTGTGACTGTTATTTCAGTGGTTTTCGCTGTTATTAGTGAGGTTGTGCAGATTGCCACAGTTATTTCACTGGTTTTCGCTGTTATTAGTGAGGCTTTGCAGATTGTGACTGTTATTTCAGTGGTTTTCGCTGATATTAGTGAGGTTGTGCAGATTGCCACAGTTATTTCACTGGTTTTCGCTGTTATTAGTGAGGCTTTGCAGATTGTGACTGTTATTTCAGTGGTTTTCGCTGTTATTAGTGAGGTTGTGCAGATTGCCACAGTTATTTCACTGGTTTTCGCTGTTATTAGTGAGGCTTTGCAGATTGTGACTGTTATTTCACTGGTTTTCGCTGTTATTAGTGAGGCTTTGCAGATTGTGACTGTTATTTCAGTGGTTTTCGCTGTTATTAGTGAGGTTGTGCAGATTGCCACAGTTATTTCACTGGTTTTCGCTGTTATTAGAAATAACAGTCACAATCTGCAAAGCCTCACTAATAACAGCGAAAACCAGTGAAATAACTGTGGCAATCTGCACAACCTCACTAATAACAGCGAAAACCACTGAAATAACAGTCACAATCTGCAAAGCCTCACTAATAACAGCGAAAACCAGTGAAATAACTGTGGCAATCTGCACAACCTCACTAATAACAGCGAAAACCAGTGAAATAACAGTCACAATCTGCAAAGCCTCACTAATAACAGCGAAAACCAGTGAAATAACTGTGGCAATCTGCACAACCTCACTAATAACAGCGAAAACCACTGAAATAACAGTCACAATCTGCAAAGCCTCACTAATAACAGCGAAAACCAGTGAAATAACTGTGGCAATCTGCACAACCTCACTAATAACAGCGAAAACCACTGAAATAACAGTCACAATCTGCAAAGCCTCACTAATAACAGCGAAAACCACTGAAATAACAGTCACAATCTGCAAAGCCTCACTAATAACAGCGAAAACCAGTGAAATAACTGTGGCAATCTGCACAACCTCACTAATAACAGCGAAAACCAGTGAAATAACAGTCACAATCTGCAAAGCCTCACTAATAACAGCGAAAACCAGTGAAATAACTGTGGCAATCTGCACAACCTCACTAATAACAGCGAAAACCACTGAAATAACAGTCACAATCTGCAAAGCCTCACTAATAACAGCGAAAACCACTGAAATAACTGTGGCAATCTGCACAACCTCACTAATAACAGCGAAAACCACTGAAATAACAGTCACAATCTGCAAAGCCTCACTAATAACAGCGAAAACCACTGAAATAACAGTCACAATCTGCAAAGCCTCACTAATAACAGCGAAAACCAGTGAAATAACTGTGGCAATCTGCACAACCTCACTAATAACAGCGAAAACCACTGAAATAACAGTCACAATCTGCAAAGCCTCACTAATAACAGCGAAAACCACTGAAATAACAGTCACAATCTGCAAAGCCTCACTAATAACAGCGAAAACCACTGAAATAACAGTCACAATCTGCAAAGCCTCACTAATAACAGCGAAACCCACTGAAATAACAGTCACAATCTGCAAAGCCTCACTAATAACAGCGAAAACCAGTGAAATAACTGTGGCAATCTGCACAACCTCACTAATAACAGCGAAAACCACTGAAATAACAGTCACAATCTGCAAAGCCTCACTAATAACAGCGAAAACCACTGAAATAACAGTCACAATCTGCAAAGCCTCACTAATAACAGCGAAAACCAGTGAAATAACTGTGGCAATCTGCACAACCTCACTAATAACAGCGAAAACCACTGAAATAACAGTCACAATCTGCAAAGCCTCACTAATAACAGCGAAAACCAGTGAAATAACAGTCACAATCTGCAAAGCCTCACTAATAACAGCGAAAACCAGTGAAATAACAGTCACAATCTGCAAAGCCTCACTAATAACAGCGAAAACCAGTGAAATAACTGTGGCAATCTGCACAACCTCACTAATAACAGCGAAAACCACTGAAATAACAGTCACAATCTGCAAAGCCTCACTAATAACAGCGAAAACCAGTGAAATAACAGTCACAATCTGCAAAGCCTCACTAATAACAGCGAAAACCAGTGAAATAACTGTGGCAATCTGCACAACCTCACTAATAACAGCGAAAACCACTGAAATAACAGTCACAATCTGCAAAGCCTCACTAATAACACCGAAAACCAGTGAAATAACTGTGGCAATCTGCACAACCTCACTAATAACAGCGAAAACCACTGAAATAACAGTCACAATCTGCAAAGCCTCACTAATAACAGCGAAAACCAGTGAAATAACAGCCACAATCTGCAAAGCCTCACTAATAACAGCGAAAACCACTGAAATAACAGTCACAATCTGCAAAGCCTCACTAATAACAGCGAAAACCAGTGAAATAACTGTGGCAATCTGCACAACCTCACTAATAACAGCGAAAACCACTGAAATAACAGTCACAATCTGCAAAGCCTCACTAATAACAGCGAAAACCACTGAAATAACAGTCACAATCTGCAAAGCCTCACTAATAACAGCGAAAACCAGTGAAATAACTGTGGCAATCTGCACAACCTCACTAATAACAGCGAAAACCACTGAAATAACAGTCACAATCTGCAAAGCCTCACTAATAACAGCGAAAACCACTGAAATAACAGTCACAATCTGCAAAGCCTCACTAATAACAGCGAAAACCAGTGAAATAACTGTGGCAATCTGCACAACCTCACTAATAACAGCGAAAACCACTGAAAAAACAGTCACAATCTGCAAAGCCTCACTAATAACAGCGAAAACCAGTGAAATAACTGTGGCAATCTGCACAACCTCACTAATAACAGCGAAAACCACTGAAATAACAGTCACAATCTGCAAAGCCTCACTAATAACAGCGAAAACCACTGAAATAACAGTCACAATCTGCAAAGCCTCACTAATAACAGCGAAAACCAGTGAAATAACTGTGGCAATCTGCACAACCTCACTAATAACAGCGAAAACCACTGAAATAACAGTCACAATCTGCAAAGCCTCACTAATAACAGCGAAAACCAGTGAAATAACTGTGGCAATCTGCACAACCTCACTAATAACAGCGAAAACCACTGAAATAACAGTCACAATCTGCAAAGCCTCACTAATAACAGCGAAAACCAGTGAAATAACTGTGGCAATCTGCACAACCTCACTAATAACAGCGAAAACCACTGAAATAACAGTCACAATCTGCAAAGCCTCACTAATAACAGCGAAAACCAGTGAAATAACTGTGGCAATCTGCACAACCTCACTAATAACAGCGAAAACCACTGAAATAACAGTCACAATCTGCTAAGCCTCACTAATAACAGCGAAAACCAGTGAAATAACTGTGGCAATCTGCACAACCTCACTAATAACAGCGAAAACCACTGAAATAACAGTCACAATCTGCAAAGCCTCACTAATAACAGCGAAAACCAGTGAAATAACTGTGGCAATCTGCACAACCTCACTAATAACAGCGAAAACCACTGAAATAACAGTCACAATCTGCAAAGCCTCACTAATAACAGCGAAAACCAGTGAAATAACTGTGGCAATCTGCACAACCTCACTAATAACAGCGAAAACCACTGAAATAACAGTCACAATCTGCAAAGCCTCACTAATAACAGCGAAAACCAGTGAAATAACTGTGGCAATCTGCACAACCTCACTAATAACAGCGAAAACCACTGAAATAACAGTCACAATCTGCAAAGCCTCACTAATAACAGCGAAAACCAGTGAAATAACTGTGGCAATCTGCACAACCTCACTACTAACAGCGAAAACCACTGAAATAACAGTCACAATCTGCAAAGCCTCACTAATAACAGCGAAAACCAGTGAAATAACTGTGGCAATCTGCACAACCTCACTAATAACAGCGAAAACCACTGAAATAACAGTCACAATCTGCAAAGCCTCACTAATAACAGCGAAAACCAGTGAAATAACTGTGGCAATCTGCACAACCTCACTAATAACAGCGAAAACCAGTGAAATAACTGTGGCAATCTGCACAACCTCACTAATAACAGCGAAAACCACTGAAATAACAGTCACAATCTGCAAAGCCTCACTAATAACAGCGAAAACCAGTGAAATAACAGTCACAATCTGCAAAGCCTCACTAATAACAGCGAAGACCAGCGAAATAACTGTGGCAATCTGCACAACCTCACTAATAACAGCGAAAACCACTGAAATAACAGTCACAATCTGCAAAGCCTCACTAATAACAGCGAAAACCAGTGAAATAACTGTGGCAATCTGCGCAACCTCACTAATAACAGCGAAAACCACTGAAATAACAGTCACAATCTGCAAAGCCTCACTAATAACAGCGAAAACCAGTGAAATAACAGTCACAATCTGCAAAGCCTCACTAATAACAGCGAAAACCAGTGAAATAACTGTGGCAATCTGCACAACCTCACTAATAACAGCAAAAACCACTGAAATAACAGTCACAATCTGCAAAGCCTCACTAATAACAGCGAAAACCAGTGAAATAACAGTCACAATCTGCAAAGCCTCACTAATAACAGCGAAAACCAGTGAAATAACTGTGGCAATCTGCACAACCTCACTAATAACAGCGAAAACCACTGAAATAACAGTCACAATCTGCAAAGCCTCACTAATAACAGCGAAAACCAGTGAAATAACTGTGGCAATCTGCACAACCTCACTAATAACAGCGAAAACCACTGAAATAACAGTCACAATCTGCAAAGCCTCACTAATAACAGCGAAAACCAGTGAAATAACTGTGGCAATCTGCACAACCTCACTAATAACAGCGAAAACCAGTGAAATAACAGTCACAATCTGCAAAGCCTCACTAATAACAGCGAAAACCAGTGAAATAACTGTGGCAATGTGCACAACCTCACTAATAACAGCGAAAACCACTGAAATAACAGTCACAATCTGCAAAGCCTCACTAATAACAGCGAAAACCAGTGAAATAACTGTGGCAATCTGCACAACCTCACTAATAACAGCGAAAACCACTGAAATAACAGTCACAACCTGCAAAGCCTCACTAATAACAGCGAAAACCAGTGAAATAACTGTGGCAATCTGCACAACCTCACTAATAACAGCGAAAACCACTGAAATAACAGTCACAATCTGCAAAGCCTCACTAATAACAGCGAAAACCAGTGAAATAACTGTGGCAATCTGCACAACCTCACTAATAACAGCGAAAACCACTGAAATAACAGTCACAATCTGCAAAGCCTCACTAATAACAGCGAAAACCACTGAAATAACTGTGGCAATCTGCACAACCTCACTAATAACAGCGAAAACCACTGAAATAACAGTCACAATCTGCAAAGCCTCACTAATAACAGCGAAAACCAGTGAAATAACTGTGGCAATCTGCACAACCTCACTAATAACAGCGAAAACCACTGAAATAACAGTCACAATCTGCAAAGCCTCACTAATAACAGCGAAAACCAGTGAAATAACTGTGGCAATCTGCACAACCTCACTAATAACAGCGAAAACCACTGAAATAACAGTCACAATCTGCAAAGCCTCACTAATAACAGCGAAAACCAGTGAAATAACTGTGGCAATCTGCACAACCTCACTAATAACAGCGAAAACCACTGAAATAACAGTCACAATCTGCAAAGCCTCACTAATAACAACGAAAACCACTGAAATAACTGTGGCAATCTGCACAACCTCACTAATAACAGCGAAAACCACTGAAATAACAGTCACAATCTGCAAACCCCCACTAATAACAGCGAAAACCAGTGAAATAACTGTGGCAATCTGCACAACCTCACTAATAACAGCGAAAACCACTGAAATAACAGTCACAATCTGCAAAGCCTCACTAATAACAGCGAAAACCAGTGAAATAACTGTGGCAATCTGCACAACCTCACTAATAACAGCGAAAACCACTGAAATAACAGTCACAATCTGCAAAGCCTCACTAATAACAGCGAAAACCACTGAAATAACAGTCACAATCTGCAAAGCCTCACTAATAACAGCGAAAACCAGTGAAATAACTGTGGCAATCTGCACAACCTCACTAATAACAGCGAAAACCACTGAAATAACAGTCACAATCTGCAAAGCCTCACTAATAACAGCGAAAACCAGTGAAATAACTGTGGCAATCTGCACAACCTCACTAAAAACAGCGAAAACCACTGAAATAACAGTCACAATCTGCAAAGCCTCACTAATAACAGCGAAAACCACTGAAATAACAGTCACAATCTGCAAAGCCTCACTAATAACAGCGAAAACCAGTGAAATAACTGTGGCAATCTGCACAACCTCACTAATAACAGCGAAAACCACTGAAATAACAGTCACAATCTGCAAAGCCTCACTAATAACAGCGAAAACCAGTGAAATAACTGTGGCAATCTGCACAACCTCACTAATAACAGCGAAAACCACTGAAATAACAGTCACAATCTGCAAAGCCTCACTAATAACAGCGAAAACCACTGAAATAACAGTCACAATCTGCAAAGCCTCACTAATAACAGCGAAAACCAGTGAAATAACTGTGGCAATCTGCACAACCTCACTAATAACAGCGAAAACCAGTGAAATAACAGTCACAATCTGCAAAGCCTCACTAATAACAGCGAAAACCAGTGAAATAACTGTGGCAATCTGCACAACCTCACTAATAACAGCGAAAACCGCTGAAATAACAGCCACAATCTGCAAAGCCTCACTAATAACAGCGAAAACCAGTGAAATAACAGTCACAATCTGCAAAGCCTCACTAATAACAGCGAAAACCAGTGAAATAACTGTGGCAATCTGCACAACCTCACTAATAACAGCGAAAACCACTGAAATAACAGTCACAATCTGCAAAGCCTCACTAATAACAGCGAAAACCAGTGAAATAACTGTGGCAATCTGCACAACCTCACTAATAACAGCGAAAACCACTGAAATAACAGTCACAATCTGCAAAGCCTCACTAATAACAGCGAAAACCACTGAAATAACAGTCACAATCTGCAAAGCCTCACTAATAACAGCGAAAACCAGTGAAATAACTGTGGCAATCTGCACAACCTCACTAATAACAGCGAAAACCACTGAAATAACAGTCACAATCTGCAAAGCCTCACTAATAACAGCGAAAACCAGTGAAATAACTGTGGCAATCTGCACAACCTCACTAATAACAGCGAAAACCACTGAAATAACAGTCACAATCTGCAAAGCCTCACTAATAACAGCGAAAACCACTGAAATAACTGTGGCAATCTGCACAACCTCACTAATAACAGCGAAAACCACTGAAATAACAGTCACAATCTGCAAAGCCTCACTAATAACAGCGAAAACCAGTGAAATAACTGTGGCAATCTGCACAACCTCACTAATAACAGCGAAAACCACTGAAATAACAGTCACAATCTGCAAAGCCTCACTAATAACAGCGAAAACCAGTGAAATAACTGTGGCAATCTGCACAACCTCACTAATAACAGCGAAAACCACTGAAATAACAGTCACAATCTGCAAAGCCTCACTAATAACAGCGAAAACCAGTGAAATAACTGTGGCAATCTGCACAACCTCACTAATAACAGCGAAAACCACTGAAATAACAGTCACAATCTGCAAAGCCTCACTAATAACAGCGAAAACCACTGAAATAACTGTGGCAATCTGCACAACCTCACTAATAACAGCGAAAACCACTGAAATAACAGTCACAATCTGCAAACCCCCACTAATAACAGCGAAAACCAGTGAAATAACTGTGGCAATCTGCACAACCTCACTAATAACAGCGAAAACCACTGAAATAACAGTCACAATCTGCAAAGCCTCACTAATAACAGCGAAAACCAGTGAAATAACTGTGGCAATCTGCACAACCTCACTAATAACAGCGAAAACCACTGAAATAACAGTCACAATCTGCAAAGCCTCACTAATAACAGCGAAAACCACTGAAATAACAGTCACAATCTGCAAAGCCTCACTAATAACAGCGAAAACCAGTGAAATAACTGTGGCAATCTGCACAACCTCACTAATAACAGCGAAAACCACTGAAATAACAGTCACAATCTGCAAAGCCTCACTAATAACAGCGAAAACCAGTGAAATAACTGTGGCAATCTGCACAACCTCACTAAAAACAGCGAAAACCACTGAAATAACAGTCACAATCTGCAAAGCCTCACTAATAACAGCGAAAACCACTGAAATAACAGTCACAATCTGCAAAGCCTCACTAATAACAGCGAAAACCAGTGAAATAACTGTGGCAATCTGCACAACCTCACTAATAACAGCGAAAACCACTGAAATAACAGTCACAATCTGCAAAGCCTCACTAATAACAGCGAAAACCAGTGAAATAACTGTGGCAATCTGCACAACCTCACTAATAACAGCGAAAACCACTGAAATAACAGTCACAATCTGCAAAGCCTCACTAATAACAGCGAAAACCACTGAAATAACAGTCACAATCTGCAAAGCCTCGCTAATAACAGCGAAAACCAGTGAAATAACTGTGGCAATCTGCACAACCTCACTAATAACAGCGAAAACCAGTGAAATAACAGTCACAATCTGCCAAAGCCTCACTAATAACAGCGAAAACCAGTGAAATAACTGTGGCAATCTGCACAACCTCACTAATAACAGCGAAAACCGCTGAAATAACAGCCACAATCTGCAAAGCCTCACTAATAACAGCGAAAACCACGTGAAATAACAGTCACAATCTGCAAAGCCTCACTAATAACAGCGAAAACCAGTGAAATAACTGTGGCAATCTGCACAACCTCACTATAACAGCGAAAACCACTGAAATAACAGTCACAATCTGCAAAGCCTCACTAATAACAGCGAAAACCAGTGAAATAACTGTGGCAATCTGCACAACCTCACTAATAACAGCGAAAACCACTGAAATAACAGTCACAATCTGCAAAGCCTCACTAATACAGCGAAAACCACTGAAATAACAGTCACAATCTGCAAAGCCTCACCAATAACAGCGAAAACCAGTGAAATAACGTGGCAATCTGCACAAACCTCACTAATAACAGCGAAACCACTGAAATAACAGTCACAATCTGCAAAGCCTCACTAATAACAGCGAAAACCAGTGAAAATAACCTGTGGCAATCTGCACAACCTCACTAATAACAGCGAAAACCACTGAAATAACAGTCACAATCTGCAAAGCCTCACTAATAACAGCGAAAACCACTGAAATAACAGTCACAATCTGCAAAGCCTCACTAATAACAGCGAAAACCAGTGAAATAACTGTGGCAATCTGCACAACCTCACTAATAACAGCGAAAACCACTGAAATAACAGTCACAATCTGCAAAGCCTCACTAATAACAGCGAAAACCAGTGAAATAACTGTGGCAATCTGCACAACCTCACTAATAACAGCGAAAACCACTGAAATAACAGTCACAATCTGCAAAGCCTCACTAATAACAGCGAAAACCAGTGAAATAACTGTGGCAATCTGCACAACCTAACTAATAACAGCGAAAACCAGTGAAATAACTGTGGCAATCTGCACAACCTCACTAATAACAGCGAAAACCACTGAAATAACAGTCACAATCTGCAAAGCCTCACTAATAACAGCGAAAACCAGTGAAATAACTGTGGCAATCTGCACAACCTCACTAATAACAGCGAAAACCACTGAAATAACAGTCACAATCTGCAAAGCCTCACTAATAACAGCGAAAACCAGTGAAATAACTGTGGCAATCTGCACAACCTCACTAATAACAGCGAAAACCACTGAAATAACAGTCACAATCTGCAAAGCCTCACTAATAACAGCGAAAACCAGTGAAATAACTGTGGCAATCTGCACAACCTCACTAATAACAGCGAAACCACTGAAATAACAGTCACAATCTGCAAAGCCTCACTAATAACAGCGAAAACCAGTGAAATAACTGTGGCAATCTGCACAACCTCACTAATAACAGCGAAAACCACTGAAATAACAGTCACAATCTGCAAAGCCTCACTAATAACAGCGAAAACCAGTGAAATAACAGTCACAATCTGCAAAGCCTCACTAATAACAGCGAAAACCAGTAAAATAACTGTGGCAATCTGCACAACCTCACTAATAACAGCGAAAACCACTGAAATAACAGTCACAATCTGCAAAGCCTCACTAATAACAGCGAAAACCAGTGAAATAACTGTGGCAATCTGCACAACCTCACTAATAACAGCGAAAACCACTGAAATAACAGACACAATCTGCAAAGCCTCACTAATAACAGCGAAAACCAGTGAAATAACTGTGGCAATCTGCACAACCTCACTAATAACAGCGAAAACCACTGAAATAACAGTCACAATCTGCAAAGCCTCACTAATAACAGCGAAAACCAGTGAAATAACTGTGGCAATCTGCACAACCTCACTAATAACAGCGAAAACCACTGAAATAACAGTCACAATCTGCAAAGCCTCACTAATAACAGCGAAAACCAGTGAAATAACTGTGGCAATCTGCACAACCTCACTAATAACAGCGAAAACCACTGAAATAACAGTCACAATCTGCAAAGCCTCACTAATAACAGCGAAAACCAGTGAAATAACTGTGGCAATCTGCACAACCTCACTAATAACAGCGAAAACCACTGAAATAACAGTCACAATCTGCAAAGCCTCACTAATAACAGCGAAAACCACTGAAATAACAGTCACAATCTGCAAAGCCTCACTAATATTAGCGAAAACCAGTGAAATAACTGTGGCAATCTGCACAACCTCACTAATAACAGCGAAAACCAGTGAAATAACAGTCACAATCTGCAAAGCCTCACTAATAACAGCGAAAACCAGTGAAATAACTGTGGCAATCTGCACAACCTCACTAATAACAGCGAAAACCACTGAAATAACAGTCACAATCTGCAAAGCCTCACTAATAACAGCGAAAACCAGTGAAATAACAGTCATAATCTGCAAAGCGTCACTAATAACAGCGAAAACCAGTGAAATAATTGTGGCAATCTGCACAACCTCACTAATAACAGCGAAAACCACTGAAATAACAGTCACAATCTGCAAAGCCTCACTAATAACAGCGAAAACCAGTGAAATAACTGTGGCAATCTGCACAACCTCACTAATAACAGCGAAAACCACTGAAATAACAGTCACAATCTGCAAAGCCTCACTAATAACAGCGAAAACCACTGAAATAACAGTCACAATCTGCAAAGCCCTCACTAATAACAGCGAAAACCAGTGAAATAACTGTGGCAATCTGCACAACCTCACTAATAACAGCGAAAACCAGTGAAATAACAGTCACAATCTGCAAAGCCTCACTAATAACAGCGAAAACCAGTGAAATAACTGTGGCAATCTGCACAACCTCACTAATAACAGCGAAAACCACTGAAATAACAGTCACAATCTGCAAAGCCTCACTAATAACAGCGAAAACCACTGAAATAACAGTCACAATCTGCAAAGCCTCACTAATAACAGCGAAAACCAGTGAAATAACTGTGGCAATCTGCACAACCTCACTAATAACAGCGAAAACCACTGAAATAACAGTCACAATCTGCAAAGCCTCACTAATAACAGCGAAAACCAGTGAAATAACTGTGGCAATCTGCACAACCTCACTAATAACAGCGAAAACCACTGAAATAACAGTCACAATCTGCAAACCCTCACTAATAACAGCGAAAACACTGAAATAACAGTCACAATCTGCAAAGCCTCACTAATAACAGCGAAAACCAGTGAAATAACTGTGGCAATCTGCACAACCTCACTAATAACAGCGAAAACCACTGGAATAACAGTCACAATCTGCAAAGCCTCACTAATAACAGCGAAAACCACTGAAATAACAGTCACAATCTGCAAAGCCTCACTAATAACAGCGAAAACCACTGAAATAACAGTCACAATCTGCAAAGCCTCACTAATAACAGCGAAAACCACTGAAATAACAGTCACAATCTGCAAAGCCTCACTAATTACAGCGAAAACCAGTGAAATAACTGTGGCAATCTGCACAACCTCACTAATAACAGCGAAAACCACTGAAATAACAGTCACAATCTGCAAAGCCTCACTAATAACAGCGAAAACCACTGAAATAACAGTCACAATCTGCAAAGCCTCACTAATAACAGCGAAAACCAGTGAAATAAACTGTGGCAATCTGCACAACCTCACTAATAACAGCGAAAACCACTGAAATAACAGTCACAATCTGCAAAGCCTCACTAATAACAGCGAAAACCAGTGAAATAACAGTCACAATCTGCAAAGCCTCACTAATAACAGCGAAAACCAGTGAAATAACAGTCACAATCTGCAAAGCCTCACTAATAACAGCGAAAACCAGTGAAATAACTGTGGCAATCTGCACAACCTCACTAATAACAGCGAAAACCACTGAAATAACAGTCACAATCTGCAAAGCCTCACTAATAACAGCGAAAACCAGTGAAATAACTGTGGCAATCTGCACAACCTCACTAATAACAGCGAAAACCACTGAAATAACAGTCACAATCTGCAAAGCCTCACTAATAACAGCGAAAACCAGTGAAATAACAGTCACAATCTGCAAAGCCTCACTAATAACAGCGAAAACCAGTGAAATAACTGTGGCAATCTGCACAACCTCACTAATAACAGCGAAAACCACTGAAATAACAGTCACAATCTGCAAAGCCTCACTAATAACAGCGAAAACCAGTGAAATAACTGTGGCAATCTGCACAACCTCACTAATAACAGCGAAAACCACTGAAATAACAGTCACAATCTGCAAAGCCTCACTAATAACAGCGAAAACCAGTGAAATAACTGTGGCAATCTGCACAACCTCACTAATAACAGCGAAAACCACTGAAATAACAGTCACAATCTGCAAAGCCTCACTAATAACAGCGAAAACCACTGAAATAACAGTCACAATCTGCAAAGCCTCACTAATAACAGCGAAAACCAGTGAAATAACTGTGGCAATCTGCACAACCTCACTAATAACAGCGAAAACCACTGAAATAACAGTCACAATCTGCAAAGCCTCACTAATAACAGCGAAAACCACTGAAATAACAGTCACAATCTGCAAAGCCTCACTAATAACAGCGAAAACCAGTGAAATAACTGTGGCAATCTGCACAACCTCACTAATAACAGCGAAAACCACTGAAATAACAGTCACAATCTGCAAAGCCTCACTAATAACAGCGAAAACCACTGAAATAACAGTCACAATCTGCAAAGCCTCACTAATAACAGCGAAAACCAGTGAAATAACTGTGGCAATCTGCACAACCTCACTAATAACAGCGAAAACCACTGAAAAAACAGTCACAATCTGCAAAGCCTCACTAATAACAGCGAAAACCAGTGAAATAACTGTGGCAATCTGCACAACCTCACTAATAACAGCGAAAACCACTGAAATAACAGTCACAATCTGCAAAGCCTCACTAATAACAGCGAAAAACCACTGAAATAACAGTCACAATCTGCAAAGCCTCACTAATAACAGCGAAAACCAGTGAAATAACTGTGGCAATCTGCACAACCTCACTAATAACAGCGAAAACCACTGAAATAACAGTCACAATCTGCAAAGCCTCACTAATAACAGCGAAAACCAGTGAAATAACTGTGGCAATCTGCACAACCTCACTAATAACAGCGAAAACCAGTGAAATAACAGTCACAATCTGCAAAGCCTCACTAATAACAGCGAAAACCAGTGAAATAACTGTGGCAATCTGCACAACCTCACTAATAACAGCGAAAACCACTGAAATAACAGTCACAATCTGCAAAGCCTCACTAATAACAGCGAAAACCTCTGAAATAACAGTCACAATCTGCAAAGCCTCACTAATAACAGCGAAAACCAGTGAAATAACTGTGGCAATCTGCACAACCTCACTAATAACATCGAAAACCCACTGAAATAACAGTCACAATCTGCAAAGCCTCACTAATAACAGCGAAAACCAGTGAAATAACTGTGGCAATCTGCACAACCTCACTAATAACAGCGAAAACCACTGAAATAACAGTCACAATCTGCAAAGCCTCACTAATAACAGCGAAAACCAGTGAAATAACTGTGGCAATCTGCACAACCTCACTAATAACAGCGAAAACCACTGAAATAACAGTCACAATCTGCAAAGCCTCACTAATAACAGCGAAAACCAGTGAAATAACTGTGGCAATCTGCACAACCTCACTAATAACAGCGAAAACCACTGAAATAACAGTCACAATCTGCAAAGCCTCACTTATAACAGCGAAAACCACTGAAATAACAGTCACAATCTGCAAAGCCTCACTAATAACAGCGAAAACCAGTGAAATAACTGTGGCAATCTGCACAATCTCACTAATAACAGCGAAATCACTGAAATAACAGTCACAATCTGCAAAGCCTCACTAATAACAGCGAAAACCAGTGAAATAACTGTGGCAATCTGCACAACCTCACTAATAACAGCGAAAACCACTGAAATAACAGTCACAATCTGCAAAGCCTCACTAATAACAGCGAAAACCAGTGAAATAACTGTGGCAATCTGCACAACCTCACTAATAACAGCGAAAACCACTGAAATAACAGTCACAATCTGCAAAGCCTCACTAATAACAGCGAAAACCAGTGAAATAACTGTGGCAATCTGCACAATCTCACTAATAACAGCGAAAACCACTGAAATAACAGTCACAATCTGCAAAGCCTCACTAATAACAGCGAAAACCAGTGAAATAACTGTGGCAATCTGCACAACCTCACTAATAACAGCAAAAACCACTGAAATAACAGTCACAATCTGCAAAGCCTCACTAATAACAGCGAAAACCAGTGAAATAACTGTGGCAATCTGCACAACCTCACTAATAACAGCGAAAACCACTGAAATAACAGTCACAATCTGCAAAGCCTCACTAATAACAGCGAAAACCAGTGAAATAACTGTGGCAATCTGCACAACCTCACTAATAACAGCGAAAACCACTGAAATAACAGTCACAATCTGCAAAGCCTCACTAATAACAGCGAAAACCACTGAAATAACTGTGGCAATCTGCACAATCTCACTAATAACAGCGAAAACCACTGAAATAACAGTCACAATCTGCAAAGCCTCACTAATAACAGCGAAAACCAGTGAAATAACTGTGGCAATCTGCACAACCTCACTAATAACAGCGAAAACCACTGAAATAACAGTCACAATCTGCAAAGCCTCACTAATAACAGCGAAAACCAGTGAAATAACTATTAGTGAGGCTTTGCAGATTGTGACTGTTATTTCAGTGGTTTTCGCTGTTATTAGTGAGGTTGTGCAGATTGCCACAGTTATTTCACTGGTTTTCGCTGTTATTAGTGAGGCTTTGCAGATTATGACTGTTATTTCACTGGTTTTCGCTGTTATTAGTGAGGTTGTGCAGATTGCCACAGTTATTTCACTGGTTTTCGCTGTTATTAGTGAGGCTTTGCAGATTGTGACTGTTATTTCAGTGGTTTTCGCTGTTATTAGTGAGGTTGTGCAGATTGCCACAGTTATTTCACTGGTTTTCGCTGTTATTAGTGAGGCTTTGCAGATTGTGACTGTTATTTCAGTGGTTTTCGCTGTTATTAGTGAGGTTGTGCAGATTGCCACAGTTATTTCACTCGTTTTCGCTGTTATTAGTGAGGCTTTGCAGATTGTGACTGTTATTTCAGTGGTTTTCGCTGTTATTAGTGAGGTTGTGCAGATTGCCACAGTTATTTCACTGGTTTTCGCTGTTATTAGTGAGGCTTTGCAGATTGTGACTCAGTGGTTTTCGCTGATATTAGTGAGGTTGTGCAGATTTCCACAGTTATTTCACTGGTTTTCGCTGTTATTAGTGAGGCTTTGCAGATTGTGACTGTTATTTCAGTGGTTTTCGCTGTTATTAGTGAGGTTGTGCAGATTGCCACAGTTATTTCACTGGTTTTCGCTGTTATTAGTGAGGCTTTGCAGATTGTGACTGTTATTTCAGTGGTTTTCGCTGTTATTAGTGAGGCTTTGCAGATTGTGACTCTTATTTCAGTGGTTTTCGCTGTTATTAGTGAGGTTGTGCAGATTGCCACAGTTATTTCACTGGTTTTCGCTGTTATTAGTGAGGCTTTGCAGATTGTGACTGTTATTTCAGTGGTTTTCGCTGTTATTAGTGAGGTTGTGCAGATTGCCACAGTTATTTCACTGGTTTTCGCTGTTATTAGTGAGGCTTTGCAGATTGTGACTGTTATTTCAGTGGTTTTCGCTGTTATTAGTGAGGTTGTGCAGATTGCCACAGTTATTTCACTGGTTTTCGCTGTTATTAGTGAGGCTTTGCAGATTGTGACTGTTATTTCAGTGGTTTTCGCTGTTATTAGTGAGGTTGTGCAGATTGCCACAGTTATTTCACTGGTTTTCGCTGTTATTAGTGAGGCTTTGCAGATTGTGACTGTTATTTCAGCGGTTTTCGCTGTTATTAGTGAGGTTGTGCAGATTGCCACAGTTATTTCACTGGTTTTCGCTGTTATTAGTGAGGCTTTGCAGATTGTGACTGTTATTTCAGTGGTTTTCGCTGTTATTAGTGAGGTTGTGCAGATTGCCACAGTTATTTCACTGGTTTTCGCTGTTATTAGTGAGGCTTTGCAGATTGTGACTGTTATTTCAGTGGTTTTCGCTGTTATTAGTGAGGTTGTGCAGATTGCCACAGTTATTTCACTGGTTTTCGCTGTTATTAGTGAGGCTTTGCAGATTGTGACTGTTATTTCAGTGGTTTTCGCTGATATTAGTGAGGTTGTGCAGATTGCCACAGTTATTTCACTGGTTTTCGCTGTTATTAGTGAGGCTTTGCAGATTGTGACTGTTATTTCAGTGGTTTTCGCTGTTATTAGTGAGGTTGTGCAGATTGCCACAGTTATTTCACTGGTTTTCGCTGTTATTAGTGAGGCTTTGCAGATTGTGACTGTTATTTCACTGGTTTTCGCTGTTATTAGTGAGGCTTTGCAGATTGTGACTGTTATTTCAGTGGTTTTCGCTGTTATTAGTGAGGTTGTGCAGATTGCCACAGTTATTTCACTGGTTTTCGCTGTTATTAGAAATAACAGTCACAATCTGCAAAGCCTCACTAATAACAGCGAAAACCAGTGAAATAACTGTGGCAATCTGCACAACCTCACTAATAACAGCGAAAACCACTGAAATAACAGTCACAATCTGCAAAGCCTCACTAATAACAGCGAAAACCAGTGAAATAACTGTGGCAATCTGCACAACCTCACTAATAACAGCGAAAACCAGTGAAATAACAGTCACAATCTGCAAAGCCTCACTAATAACAGCGAAAACCAGTGAAATAACTGTGGCAATCTGCACAACCTCACTAATAACAGCGAAAACCACTGAAATAACAGTCACAATCTGCAAAGCCTCACTAATAACAGCGAAAACCAGTGAAATAACTGTGGCAATCTGCACAACCTCACTAATAACAGCGAAAACCACTGAAATAACAGTCACAATCTGCAAAGCCTCACTAATAACAGCGAAAACCACTGAAATAACAGTCACAATCTGCAAAGCCTCACTAATAACAGCGAAAACCAGTGAAATAACTGTGGCAATCTGCACAACCTCACTAATAACAGCGAAAACCAGTGAAATAACAGTCACAATCTGCAAAGCCTCACTAATAACAGCGAAAACCAGTGAAATAACTGTGGCAATCTGCACAACCTCACTAATAACAGCGAAAACCACTGAAATAACAGTCACAATCTGCAAAGCCTCACTAATAACAGCGAAAACCACTGAAATAACTGTGGCAATCTGCACAACCTCACTAATAACAGCGAAAACCACTGAAATAACAGTCACAATCTGCAAAGCCTCACTAATAACAGCGAAAACCACTGAAATAACAGTCACAATCTGCAAAGCCTCACTAATAACAGCGAAAACCAGTGAAATAACTGTGGCAATCTGCACAACCTCACTAATAACAGCGAAAACCACTGAAATAACAGTCACAATCTGCAAAGCCTCACTAATAACAGCGAAAACCACTGAAATAACAGTCACAATCTGCAAAGCCTCACTAATAACAGCGAAAACCACTGAAATAACAGTCACAATCTGCAAAGCCTCACTAATAACAGCGAAACCCACTGAAATAACAGTCACAATCTGCAAAGCCTCACTAATAACAGCGAAAACCAGTGAAATAACTGTGGCAATCTGCACAACCTCACTAATAACAGCGAAAACCACTGAAATAACAGTCACAATCTGCAAAGCCTCACTAATAACAGCGAAAACCACTGAAATAACAGTCACAATCTGCAAAGCCTCACTAATAACAGCGAAAACCAGTGAAATAACTGTGGCAATCTGCACAACCTCACTAATAACAGCGAAAACCACTGAAATAACAGTCACAATCTGCAAAGCCTCACTAATAACAGCGAAAACCAGTGAAATAACAGTCACAATCTGCAAAGCCTCACTAATAACAGCGAAAACCAGTGAAATAACAGTCACAATCTGCAAAGCCTCACTAATAAACAGCGAAAACCAGTGAAATAACTGTGGCAATCTGCACAACCTCACTAATAACAGCGAAAACCACTGAAATAACAGTCACAATCTGCAAAGCCTCACTAATAACAGCGAAAACCAGTGAAATAACAGTCACAATCTGCAAAGCCTCACTAATAACAGCGAAAACCAGTGAAAATTAACTGTGGCAA